>VXBA01006210.1:533636-568564 GCA_013399895.1 Serilophus lunatus | reverse complement strand
TCTTCTTACCCCCTTTTTTCCCAAAAAGTCCAAGGAACGCCCCCATGCCCCCTTTGACCACCCCCCACGATCCCAGCCCCCTCAAACCAGTACACATGTGACCCAAGCAAGAATCAGAGTTGGACCTCTGCAATACTGAACCTTTGAGCAATGCAAGTGGTAGAAGGCTGCTGAATATTTAGATATAGGAGTATTCCCCTTCAGCCCCCAACCCACTAGGAGTAAACATGTAGGTTGTCAAAATGTGCAGCTCTTGATTCACAGACTGGTTGTGGTATCAGGGCTAAGGGGATTCAGTGGGGCTATCACAATGTAAGATAAAGTAGAGCAGCATGTACAGGTCATTATCATTCTGTAGTGAAATCAGTATACTCCTTCACAAACCTATTAAGCAAAATATAGACTATGACAGAAAGTTTAGAAGGCTACAATAGAGCACCCACTGCTCTGCCTTAGATCCGAAGCACAGCAATGCAAGTGGGAGAGCAGTTTGCAGGGAGCAATCCCTGTCACACTACAAGCACAATTTCTCTCATTGACTGGAAGCTCAAGTAACTAAACCATTGCCAGGGTGCTTCTGAATCATTCTAAAATCAAAAATGAGAATAAACATGGGCAACTCAAAGAAAAGGGAAAACAGAGAAACATAAAAGGGACATAGAAATCTTTCCAAGTCAGCTCAGGCAGCCAAAGCCACATTACAGCTTGCCAAAGCAATGCATCTTCCACGTACATTCACGTGTGCAAGATTCTTCTCATTTATGTTACTTTGTCACAACGACTTTCACTGAGGAGTCCTTTTCAGCCCTGCAGCCCCTTCAGACGTATTTGCTGAAGACAATGATAGCAAAATGTGAATCTTAGCCCTGTAGCTGTACATCATTACACAGATGTGAAGAAAAGACAAGTGCAAGATGGTTTTAGAAGAGAACCGAAGTGAAAAAGGTAAATGTGTTGTGACCTTAGATCATATGCCACTATTTTCTGAAGTGATCTTTACTGAATTCTTCTTCCAGCTTCTCAATTCTTGTTTTGTGGAAAGTTGCACATGGCTCACTGCTCCTTCCTTCCTGAGCAGACTACTGGATGCAGCCTCTTCTGCCCAGCCTCTCATGCTCCCATCACCACAGAGTGTGCCTGCACTCCCATGTGCTGTATCCTTGTCTGCAAGCATCACTGAAAAACAGGGACCAACAAGAACAACACAAATTTCCTCCTCACAATAGAAGGCTTTTCTCCTACTGCACTCACAGTATTAAGTTCCTCACTGGAATTTCAGAATTAAAACCATTATTATAAGTCATCAAATGCCTTCTTGTATTAATATAATAAAATAATATAATATAATCATCTCTTGTCCATGTACAGGAAGGAACTGCAGTAGCAGAAGACCTGTTGAGCTTTGTGGTCCCCTCTCGCCTTTTTTTTTTTTTCTGGAAAGAAAACCAGTTAAGACATCACAAAGAAAATGACCTACCCCTGGAGCTGCTATTGATACTGCACTGCGTCTTAAATGTTTCTCTACCAGAAGATTCCTCTGACTTTTGCTAAGAATAGCCAGCACAAAGCTGGCACAGACTATCATCATTATTTAATGACTGTAAAAGAATGGTCTGTTACAGGTATGCTCAAGCTTTGCAAACCGTCAAGAAAGACTGGAATTTTGACAATACATTGTAGGTAAATGGCAACTAAGCATCTGAGTACATTTTATTCCGCAGAGAGGCTAAAAGTCAAGGCAAGATACAAAGCAACATCTCTTCCCATAACAGTTTAGGTGTGGTTGCAAAGGGCATATGCATTTCAGCTCTAGTTGAGATTTGTGTTAAAATGGCCTCTCAAGGGTTTTCCTCTTTGGCTCTAACTTCTTCAGTTTTCGTAGTACATCAAATCCTCTCCACTGAACAGAAGGAGAAAGAAGGCATCAAACTTTCCTCCAAGTGAGGAGGAAATCACATTAATGATCGGGTTAACTCAACTGTTCTTCCTGAAGCTTCAGTTTGAGAGGGAGATAATCTTTTTGGAGATAACACCATCTCTGACATAGCTGTGATATTTCTATAGTGGGTACTATTACGCACAAAGCAATTCAAGTACTTTAAATACCTTTGAATTCATAGGTATTTGTTGCTAGGGAATGTGCTCTGTGAGGCACGGGTGGGGAGGGAAGCCTGCAAGCTCAGCACAGTGCAGGCAGCTGGGAGACTGACAGTCCATCAGCTCTGCATGGCTTCATATTTTGGTAGCAGACAGACACTGGGCTCGATGGTTTAAAGCAGTAATATTCTGTGCTTTTAACATAGAATTGCAGACTACAAGATAGTATTCATCTTAAATTGTGGATCAGCTTTAAAAAGTGGCATCATAAACCAATACAATGCAGCACCACATTTATTGAGTCTCATCGGTTTACAAATAAAATAAAACCTGTTTATAAGCTTTTAAAAAACGTCTTATTGTAGGCACTGCAAACTCAGCTTAGAACCTGCAAATCAGGCTGAGCTCCTCCTACCCTGTGCAGTACATATATCAGAAGTTAATGGTCCAGTTGTTGGCCTCCCCTCTACCTGCACACAATTTAAACCAGTGCAGGAATACAGGAGGTGTGACCAAGTACCATCACTAGATTTGCAGTTTAAATTCATTTCCCATTCATACAAACAATACTCTGACTATTTTACAAGAATAAAACCTTGATTATTCACATATAGTTGTATTGGTTCTGTAGCAGAAATAAGTAGTAGTAAAACCTTAACTCCACCATTAAAGTAGCCAAAAAGGATCAGAATATAGGAAAGAGGTCCACAGAGTAAGTGCATGCTGCTTTGACCTACTGCTTTCGGAAATACAACACAACATTAAATTCAACTCCTACGTGGAAGAAGGTCAACAAATGGAATTTCCACAATAAAAGTTCTGTGGTTGCAGGTGTTCAGTCATATACATCGTCTCCTCCGCTGAAGATGGATACCAGGATTTGTGATCAACTTGACACAAAGGATTGTACTGCTCACAGCAGGATTTATTTACATTTCCTCTGAAAAGGATGCTCTCTCTCTCCCTCACTTCCTCTCTAAAATATGGCCAATAATAAAAGTAGTACTCTTGCCGTTTGATCCCATTTTCAGTAATACATTTTACTTCTAGGACAGACTAGTATATTCTGTGACTTCTACACAGCATTTCTTGACCAAAATTTTGCCCCTCTGCTTTTCTCCTGATATAGAAAACTCAAGTTCGAGTACCTGCACTCTAAGTCTTGGCATCCTTGTGGCTTGTATGGTGACTCCAGGGATACATTTCAGGCTTTCCTCCTGAAAGTTCACCCTGGATCTGAGAAAGCATTTGCAAAAAGCTTGGTTCCAGCATTTCCTGAATAAAAAATAATCTAAAAATTAATCAAATTGAAGTATTGTTTATTCCATTTTTAACACAGCTAAAAGAGGCCAAGATCTTACTTCCAGATATACCATATTTTATTATCCCTTTCTCCTGCTTCCATTAATTCCAGTTCAGTATACCCACAGTATCCAAGGCAACTCCCCAGCTAAAAAGCATGCAAGCAAGGCTCAGAAGGTGTTTCATTCCAACTGACTGTTGAGCCTACTGGAGCAGTTGGTGACCTGTCTAGCATCCTGGCATGTTCTCACAGCCTGCAAATGTGAGGATTCAGCTCCCGCTTGCCCTGTGTCTCTTTTCAGAGCCTCTCCTCCACACAAAGTTTTGCTCCAGGATTTCAGGATGGAATTAGAGACTTCTTTTAAATTTCCCTGTGTTGCCCAAAAGCAAACCCTATTCCCAGCAACATTCCATGGTTTTACTGGAGGAAGAAACCATTGCTATCAAGGCTAATAAAAGTCCTTGTCCTCTCACCACCACTGCCAAGCAGCCAAGCTCTCAACTGGGCTGGATGGCTGCCAGGCCCTAGCAAGGCTGCAGAACAGAGTAAGGCAGACAGCTGACAGCCCCACTTCTTGCCACTTCTTTCTTTCATGGATTTTGGCAATTTCCTCACAGCTGTCTTACGCCGCCGACATTATTCATCAATAACTTTATGAGCTCAAAATAAGATGAGCACTTTTGAAATCTCTCCTTTTCTTCTGCCACCTTGATAACTCCCTTTCAGAGCTGCCATGCAGTTACACTGAGGACAGCTCCTTGTGCCCAGACGCTGCATAAGGAAAGCAGTCAAACAGGAGTGTCCTTCAGACAGCCTGCGACAACCCTCCCCAATTACTTCGGCTAAAATTGCCTGTCTTGCAGGGAAAGGAGCTGAATAAAATCTCCTACCCATTCCCAGCAGGATGACCCTGTTTCCCAACATGTTGTCAATGCACAAACAGGGAGTGCCGGCAAGAAATCAGGGAGGTGTAAGAGGGGGAAGGGAATGTGAGATTTGTGCCTCAAGTCCCATATTCACCAAGAGTTGCATATTCACCTGCATTATAAAAATGAAGTGCTTTTCTTTTCACAATTCTCCTGAAATCAGATTGATTAACTGCCTTTCTCAAAACAAACTGTAAACAAGGAATTTGCCGTAAATCAACCCAAGCCAGCCCAAACAAAGCACAGTCCAACTTTCATAATTATTAGAACAATTTGCTTTCATTAACAAGGGGGTAATTGTTTCTGTTTTGTAATTTGATCTGAGATAAAAGGAGTTAGTTAATAATTTATACTGTACTATGTAAAAGGGGCTGTGAAAAGACTACGGAAGGATTTGAATTAAACAGTCTTTCACCCTTTTAATATCTCACAAGAGATTTTTCTGCACTGATTCATTTAATTTAGTGGACACAGCAGTGTGGCCCATTGATTGTGGACAAAACTTCTGAAGGGCCTGGTGTGCACTCCAGTTAAAACGTGGGAAGAGAGTAAAGTTGGACGTGAATTAATTTGATTCTGTACATAATTCTTTTTCAATGGGATTCTGTGTCCCATTGCAAAGGCATGAAAAAAGGAGACACTGAGTTTGATTGCTCAATATTCATCTACATTTTCCTCTCTATGGGCACAATATGCTTGGCTTAATTAACTTTTCTCAAAGGTGAAGCAGTGCGCACCATCTGCTGGGAGACAATCACATTTGTATGCCTCTCAGAATAATCCCTTTACTACTGAAACTGCGATCATATAGTAGCCAAACCTGAAACTTTCAAATGTTACTGCATGGAACAGACACCAAAGTGATCCTGCTCCAGCAGTACGGTGTGAGACTGGGAAAGGAACCATAGCATGTGGAGGTGAGTGACTTGAGGGAGTTGGAAAGATTTTGTTTGGTTTTTTTGTTGGCATGTTTTCCACCATAACTCGTTTCCTCTCTCAGGAATTATTTCAACTTTACTCTCCATCATCTTCTTCCCAAATTAAAAATTCTGCATGGTTCATTTGAAGCTCAGCTCAAGAACAACTGCTCAGCAGGGGCCACCTCCTAGTCTGCTACCTCTTAATTTTAAATCAAGGAAAGAAAAGGAAAGTGCTGTATGAAAAGAATCATCAAGTCACTCAAAATCCCAATACGAAATATTGAGGTAAAGTTTAGCCATTTAATTTTTTAATCAAGTCTCAAGGACCACACAGTGCTATCAAGGGCCTGCTGAACTTGCTCTAAAGCTGGGTCATTATTTGATCTTTGTGGCTGGTAATCTGATTATCTCATTGTGGAGGTAAACTTCAGACCCAATCTTGTTAGCAGCTGGCTAGGCTGGATTACTACAACTACTGAGCTGGAAAATGAACTGAGCAGTCCAGCTTTGGACTTGCTCTCTTTGAGCCTGAGGTTGGCTACTTCAGGGTGTCTACTTTTGTGTCGGAATCAGCACTTTATTCTGGAATCTCACTCGGCAGTGTAAACATATTCTCTAATGATAATGTCTAGGCAGGACCTAAAAACAGCAGAAGCTTGGAACAGGTAGGGCAGTGTTGCAAAAGTAGCTGGGATGGAGATATTTAATTAAAGCCATTAATGAAGAAAGCAGGGGCTTTTCTTTACTTTTTAGATTCACACTGGACTGAGTTGCTAAAATATGCAAATACTCACGAGAGTTGTGTGGTCCCTGCTTAAGACACTCACAGTTTTGCTTGTGGTCTCATTGCGGCATTGACTGCTTTTACAGTGAATGCACAGCCCAGTCAAAGCACAGAAAGTCTTGAAAAATAGCCTGAAAGAGTTCAAAGGATCCAAAAGACAAAAAAGGACTAAGCTGGGATTTTTATGTACACTGAAAAGAAGAATAAAATATAAGTTCCCTAATGCAGGCTGTTATGGCAATGTTACCCATATCAAAGCATTATGGTGCTACGGAAGAGTGTTAAAAATTTTCTTGCACACCATATGCAAAAGAGAAATAGGAACAATTTAGGCCAGCGGTGATTTTGCTACATGAACCATTGAATGCTCTTTTTTGACACTCTATTGAGTGAACAAGGAATTCAAAGAGTTTGAACTCGAACAAGTTTTCTGCCTCAATAGGCCATAATCAGCCCAAAAGAACTGAGTACTACTCAGTGTAGTGGTCTGCTCTCAAGGCTAACCAGGGTGTTTTTTGCCTGCTATTATAATGCGCATCAAAGCAAGAGCTCTTATGCTGCCTTTCCTCTTATCAATTCTGCTAAACCCCAAAACTCTTACGGCTATTTCTAAAAATCCTAAAACAGTTATGCGCCATTCTCAGATATCAACAGCACACAGAGGACTGCAGCATATCTTGAAAAAGTATCTGGCTGCAGAGCAGATGACTGCAACTGAAGTAGAAGAACACATTGCAGTTTTGTATTGAATACAGCATGGTATACAAGAACATGCTGGACTTTAATGGATGTTTCTGACTTTCCTTTTTTCATGATTTATAGGAAATTTTTCTGCTTTACTTCAGGCATAAGCAATGAAACACTCTCAGCCCTACAATTCCCACTTCTTTGCGTTCTTGACTTAATGTCAGTGAGAGTAAACCAAGATTTTTAGGTGGATTTCAGTTTTTTAGTTTTTAATTTTCTGATTTTTAATACCCAAACACATTTCTATACATGTACATTGTTAACTATTTACCAAGGAATTACTTCTGCTGCACTCCAGTAACATTGACTATAGGCCCACCTAAGTCTCTGCATATTTGAAAGGATGAAGCATGATATTATATTTCTTACAAAGAGATGCTACTCTCATTTCTCACAGAGACATAACTGATGACATTGTGCCATATTACTTTATTAGCATTTATTTTTTATAATCTCTTATCTAAGGGAAGTATAATCCATTTAATCAACATCACTGTATTTTGCTTTCTTAGTAATTACATTAATGAAATCCTTACAATACACTAACATAGGGAAGCAGTGAGGCAACACAGCATTGGACCACTACAACAGTCCCACACTCTGTTCATTTTCAACACGCTGTTTTACTTTGCTACCTGTGTGTTGACAAGATATACAGGTTATACAGTCCTTTACGTGTGGACACAGATGACCAAATGACTCATTCACATCCGTGAACTCTGTACCTGATCTAACACCACCAGGAATCAAACCAACCCATACAGACTGGCATCACTCTGAAACACAGCAAGAAATATGTGAAGTTGCACTTTCAAACGGGGTAAGGGCCAGCACGCATGACCAGACACACAATTTCTCTGCCATAGCGGTGCTCAGGGACGCTGGCCAGAGCCAGCATGAGCCTTAGTGGGGAGGGTAGGCCCCAAACTGGCTGCAGCAGCTCCCTCCCTCTGGCACCTGCAGAGCCCTCTGCCCACACAGAGAGGGACATCGCTGTACAGGACTTTGCTCTACATGTGATTGGACTCCCCAGGCTCAGGGGACCCCCCAGGTACCCCTCTACACTACAGGAGCCCCTCCTTGGTGCCACTCACAGTCAGGACCCGCTCCCCGTGTTGGGGAATCCCTGTTTGTCCCCAGCTCCCAAGGTCCTTCTGAATGCAGCAGTATTCTCAGCACTGTGCACCAGGCAGCTGCACTTGGCCTGTGCTCCCACCACAAAACTCCATCTAGCCTTCATTATCCTCAATTTATATATATAGATATTTTACACAGCCTGTTTTAAAGCCTGTCAAGACTCTGACACCAGAATTATTTCAAATCTTTTAATCTAGGATTTTGGGGGGGTATTAATTAATTTATTTCTGACCCATCTATGGATATCACATTCTTCACTGATCTGTTGATCTCTTTTAAACATTTAGACATTTTTAAGAGCAACCCTTTTGCCAGTGATGAAACTGGCAGAGTTCAAACAGTGGTGGCCTGTTAACTGAAGAGATTATCCATAGGATACCTGAGCTTTAATGACTTTAAAACCAATATTTTTGCTATCACAAATGTGTAGAATTTTTCCCTTTGGGAAAAATTTATTTGGTTGAAGATTAATGGACTGAATTTTTAGGTTATTTCTGTATTTCACTTTTTACAAGTTTCTGAGATTAGCATTTCATATCTAGCTAGTAAAATCAGGGGGCAAATTTGCAAAATATTAAACATGACTTACCAAGTGTATTCAGTATGGCAGACTACATAAACTGCACAGGAATAAAAAGCTTTCTGAACAGTGGGGAGATGGTTGTAACAAAACAGTTACTTCTTCCCTTCCTGGCAATGGAAGCATTACTTACAAACACCATCTTGCACCATCAAGCACAAAAGAAACTTAAGTCCTACAAAAACTTCTCCCCTGAAGCAGCTGGTTCCTTCACATTACACTTAGGTGAAAGAAGCCAGATATGGTTTAGGAGTCTTTCTGTACTGGTGATGACATGCCCCATCACCCAACTCTGAGGAGCCACGGGGCCACTGGGGTGGAGGCTGCTGCCCCTCCTTTGTTACTGCTCAGGTTTCATTGCCTGATTTCTCACATTATAAAATAGGTTTGATTTTTGTTTACATGTGCAGAAGAGTTAGTTTATGTCTTGTACAACACACAAATGTATTCCTAACAATGTTTTAACTTTTTAGAACAAAGTCACTTGTGATAACATTGTCAACTGCAATATTTTCTTTTTTGATTAAGTTCTCATTACCAGTTGACTGAATATACAGTTAACATTATTTTTTAATCAAAATGTTTACTGGAGGAAGGCAGATATTATGTATATGTTTTACATAATGTTATTGGTTTCAGGTGAGAGTCTACTTATAATCTAAACCTCACTTTTGTCATTGAAGAAAATATAGAGTATAAAACACTGCGTAATAATCTAATCTTCTAAACTGATGTTTCTTTTCTTTATGTTTACAATAGCATGGATCATCTGAAACATTGCCTGCATAAATGTATCATTTGTCACAAGCTAAAAACTGTCATCATTAAGTTGATTAATCAAATGCTGTTCTAAAAGATGGATTGAAACACAAAATACTCAGCCTAGTGCCATATAATGAAGAGATTAATTTGAGGCACAAGACAACCAATTTAGTATAACTGTATGCTCATGCTTTATTTAGAAAGCCATCAATTAGTATATTTTTTCCTTGAAGTACTATTTTGTCATCTAAACACTGTGAAGGCGATTTGCTCCAAAGTCAATTTGCTTTCTGTAAACAGAAAGGGTTAGTTAAGAATCTTCATGTTCTGCAATTCTACAAACTGCCACCTTGGAGGACGCAAAGAAAATTAATGATGAGGTAAAATGCACAGTGTAGTTGGTCCTCACAGGTTAGCACTAATTTCCTTTCTATAACGTAATTATAACTCTAGTAGCAGGAGTGACAGTAAGAAAAGTCTCAAAAGTGTTTAATTCCTTCATTATCTTGGATCTCTCTCCAGGATTAATACGATCTATATGCAGACACATGCCTCTGCCACAAACAAAGTTGCAAAGACAGTTAGTCGGCTTTTACTATTTAGGAAAGTGGAAGAAGATGAAATGGTATGTCAAGGTATTCTTTCCTGGTTCTTAGTGAAAATCATAGGGCTGTGAAGAATTAAAAGTGTATATTAATACCTTTACCTTCCCTTCACAAACACTTGATATCTAAAGTGCTATTAAAAATCAGCGCCTAAAAAATTACAATCATTTCACCATCAAATCATTCAACAGTGCTGGGACAGTGCAATGAGTTGATCAGTCATTCCAGTTTATCACACACACCAACTCAGTATGCACAAAAGCCACCGAGGCCACGACCACACTCTGCCAATCACCCGCCACGTCCCACTTTGTGCCAGCCAACCCATCAGGGGCTGTGTGCTACAGCACAGCCAGGGAGCTCCCACAGACCCATGCAGGGCCATGGATGCTAATGCTATGGGCTGCAAGGCCCCTAACCCAGATTACCAAAGGGACTCACCGCAGCATTTCCTACATGTTGGAGGCTCACGGATTCCTCGTTACTCAGTCTTGGCAGCCCACTCCATGACAGATCGTGAGCTGGTCGCAGTGCCATCCCTCTGTCCACAGGGGATGTTCACACACAGAGGCATGAGTACATAGAGTCTCCTGGTTACACTAAATAAGGACTTTTAAAATGTTAACTTATCAAAAATACACTTGAGGAAAAAGAAACAGCATGGATGTTACCCCCTACTAATGAGGCACTAATGCATAATTATTATAATACACACGCTTCCCTCCACAGAGGAATATTTATAAACACTGAAACAGTCGGGTTTGCACTGGAGTCATGTGTATAAATTGGTTTTTCTCCTACAGTTTGTGGGTTGGGTTTTTTTTTTAACTTACACCAGTGATTTTTAAATGTGTTTTGTAAGACTACATTGCAGTCATTTAAAATCTTAGAGAAACCTAAGCCTTTGCTGCTTGCTGTCCTAAATGAGAATATAAGAGAAAACTACAACTAAATGCATAGCTGTTATTAAAGTATTCAATTATCCCAGGTTTGGCTTCCAAGAGCATGTGCTTTAGGAGGGAAAAGCAATGGAGGGAACTATTGGAGGAAAACCTGACATTACTTATGATGAAAGGTGCATCGCACTGATGCATCCCACTCCCTATTCTTTCTCTGCTATACCCAAAAATTGCTCATGAGCAAGATCCCCAGATGCTGAACCTCACCAGAGATAACTCCTACCAGCTAAAATACATTCCCCAGGAGGAAGATGGAGGCAGGTGGTCTTCACTCGCCTCCTCAGAGAAAATGAACATGTGGCTGCCTGCCAGGGCATCCAAATGCCTATCCTTGCAGTATGGCCTTGCTGCCCTGTTAGATTGGCACGACTGGAAACCCTGAGGGTGGTGGGCATCTCCCCCACAAGTGGAGGAGCATCTCTGAAGACCAGGTGGTGCAGGGCAGCAGCAGGACCAACCCAGGACATTACTCCACAATACCAGAATCACTGGTATGCCTGCCTGCATCTGGGTGGAGTTTGGGCCCAACTGCATGCCTAATTAAAAATAAATTGCCATGAATATTAAAATGTTGCTGAAAGATCCCAATAGAGGACCCAAGTTCCTCCCAGAGCCAGAAGAACAGAGCTAGCTAGGAAGAGTAGGCAGTGTGGCATGCCAATTATAGTTGAATATCAATAAATTACTGTATATTAAAGAGGAAGGGAGACACCCATCCCACTTGCATTGCAGCCATTCTCTGTACCTCAAATTTGTAACCAAGTTCACCATACTAGAAGGCAAATTCATTTAGCTGGGTTTAGGTTGTGGACCACACTAAATAATATTAACTGGAAAAACAGAAGTGGAGTGAAATTAGGGACAAAAAAGCCCTTGCGGAAATGTAAAACATTAAATCACTGTATATTTTTCTGCAGCCTACATGTGCTGTACTTGAGGATAAATTCTCCATCACCTTGACAGCATGCTTCCTCTCTCTATCCTGAAGTTTATTTACCTGAATTATTAATGCTGCTTTTGTTTGTAGCTATATCTTAATTTTCTTCTTTTCATTCACCTGTCATGATTGTTTTGATTCACATCCCAGGATGATGCACAAAATATTTTCTTTGGAAACACTGTAGTGTTGCCGGTATTTTTGCTCTGTTAACAGATTATTCTGTCTTCACAGTAAAACTAGATCATTTCATTTTTTCATGGAAACTGTCAATCACTGAGATTATGCTTTAAATGCATTGAGTGGATAAAAGATAGAATTTAAACTATGTATCATATGTCAGCAGAGAACACTGAATGCCCTGCAAACAGAGAGAGCACACAATTCTCTCCTTCTAAATGAAAAACATGCCCACAGCAGCAAAGGAGGTATCCTCAAACAATTAGTAACGATCAAGACAAAATTCTTCTGCATATAATGTGGAGTAATGCACCTGCATTACTGTATTTATTATTTGTGGAAAGAAGCAGAGCAAAACCCTGTGGATTTTATTATGCATTCAGTCTTATTTGTTGTTTCTTCTGCCTAGGCTGAAATTCTGGAAAGCAGAAAGATATATTTATGTTTAAAAGGTGTTGTTTTATACACTAAGAGCTGATAAAAATGGGAGTGAAGAATTACAGTAATTATTGTCAAATGAAAGTCCACAAATTTTATATTGAAAAAAAAAAAAGAAAAACAAATTATGCTGTAATAAGAGAGTATAAAGTTTTAGTGATCTTTCCTTTAAAATATGTTTTAAAGTCTCTTTGGGGATACGAGTAGAAAGAGCATTTTATTTACCTAGGAGTTACCTGAAATTCTTTTTTTATTCTCCCACACACCTTTTTCTTTTAAAGTATAATATCTACCCAAATTGTATACAAAATTCAAAAAGATTCTCTTCGACACAAAATATGGGGACACCATATGTACAAACAGCACACAATTTCAAACAGACTAGGCTCATTGGAAAAAACTTTTTTTTTATTTGCCTTTGATTTCTTTCAGAAGAATAAAATGAAAGGGACAGTGATACATATTTTAAGCCCTGTGAATTCACAATGGGGCTTTAGAATAAAGAGGTAAAAACCTTTGAACTAAACAAAGGTCCATCACGGTGCACTTCTTTCTCACAAGCACCTTATAAAGAAAATTATGCCAGAGAGAGGGCCCAGCTGGCTTTTGCCACTACACCTCTCCTCAACACCCCAGCATCCTTCCCAGCCCACATCAATCTCCTGTATGCCATGTCATTGACTCCTCTTGGACCTGATCTCTTATCTCATAGAGCTGTTTTAGTCGTATGCCCTGTGAAAGTATCCACTCATGAGCTTACATCTGAGTGTCTCTTTGTACTAAGCAAAGCCTGTAGTCTAGCAGGCTGCATTAACTTGATTAAAGTGGGACCATAGACAGTTACTTAGGCTCTTACTTTGCTCTTAGATTAAAGACAAGAAGGCCTCCTTCTCTCAAGGTTTTTTTGCAAAACTGGAACTTTCAAAAGGGTCAGCAAAAGACAAAGACTCTTATAACAGAAGGAAAGAGGCTTTTATAACAAATGATTTCTAATTGCTCCTTTGTTCCAAAAAGACAGCAGTTATACCAGCTGAAACATAACAATCCATCAGCATTTCTTGATGCAAAGCTTGTACACAGGGCTGCAAAGAAAGAGCTTTCTCCAAGTTCCAGTAATTTCAGAAACATTATTTCCTCGTAAATAACACCTTATTTAATCCACTTAAACCCAGAAGATAAGCACGTATGACTGACTGTGCATAATAGTCTAATTTCACTAGTGGACTATGGAGCCGCTTGTGAATTTCTTCCATTTCATCTCTAAGGAGCAGTGTTCTGCCATGGGTTTTGCCCCCATGTATAACATTTTATATTATTTACCAAATACATTGTAATGATGAATCAATGTGCTACATTTTCACCTAATGCCACAGACTGTTTCAGATTATTTCAGTGTTACAGATGTACAAGAGACATAAACAAAACAACCAGGCTCAGGCTCACATTTGCAGCAGGTAACTGCTCAAAACATCACTAGTTTTGCTGNGGGGGGGGGGGGGGGGAAGAGAATCACTTTTCATGCTTAACTGCTAAATTCAACAATTCTGCACAATGGAGTCATGTACTTTTCAGACAGTCTACTCATTAGCAAAGAGTAGCAATTTTACATTTTCTGTAAACCTATCATGCAATCATGAGCCCATCTCTGTAGTCATGAATGCGTCTGAATGAAACTGCTTATTTCTAGGTGAGGCTAAAAATTTGTTCAGCTTCCACTACAGTGGTGCTCCTGCTCAGGCCGTGCTGCTCTCTGCGCCACATGAGCTGGGCTTTGCGACTGCTTTGCTCTAATTGTGAATGCAAGAAACAGTCATCAGCCTGAGACTACATCTACAAAGCTGAGAAAGTTTTAGATCTTAGCCTGGTCTATTAAAGCTGTATGTGAATAACTTGGACAGGGAAGAAAGAAAGAGATCTTTGTGGTGCACAGGCTGGGATCTGCAGAGAGAGGGAAAGCATGTCACCTGTGCCACGCTCACCAGTAAGGAACATCTCACCAGTTTTAGTTGAGGGTGCGAGATGTGTCTTCAATTTTCACACGGTTTTTGTTACACTAATAGGAAGATTTTAAAAGGTATGTGAGTGCATGAGGATGAAGAAACCCTAATGTGCTTCGAAGAACCCAAGTACCTAACACTTAAAAATGCATTTGATTTAAAACCCTGATGGCAGCAGAGCCAGCAGAGAGAATACTGGATAAGACTCCTCTCTTACCTGTGCGGCATGAGGCCATCTTCATTCTCACAAGCTCATCTGGCTCTCTGCTTGGGAGGTCTTTGTGGCTGACTGCATCTGCCAGCACCCAGAGGTGCTACCGCGATTCCAGGGTTCCCCTGCTTCATCCAGAGGAAGGAATAATCCTCATTACACAGTCACTTCTCCTGCCTGCCCCAACCTGAAAGAGCCCTTGACATCCTTGCCCTCTGCTTAGCCAGCACAGGACCCTTCATCCTCTCTCCAGGGATAGGCAAGGTGACTTTCTGAGGAAGGAGCCTTGTGACTTCTGTGTGAAGTGGTGCAGACACTTTCTTACAATAGGACTAATTATTACTGATAGCATATTATGTTATAAATGAAGCAATGAGAGAGCTAACAGCATTTCTTTTGAAAATGAAAAAACAGACAGAAAACTACTTTCCCCTTTGTGCCAGGGGAGGAGGGAACAAAACAAAAACAGAACATTGATTACTCTTAAAGGGACCCTCTTGACTTACCTTTGAAGATTTCCACTGATGTCAGATCTCTTTTCCCTCACAGCAAAAAAAGATAAATATTCTCTTGACATCCTCCTTTCTTCAGCAGGCTGGGCTAACAGGGAGATTTTTATTTCCAATATGCATGTAGCTATAGTGTACTCAGTTTATGCCCCTTTGCGCGTGTACAGTGGCACTTTGAGAAATAGCCTTTCTTTCTATCAAGGCATGAAGACAGCAGTGTTCCCTTTACTCAGAGAACTTCTGTGTGTGACTGAGAGCCAACATATACTCAGAACAAAAATGAGCTGATTTCAGGACATTAGTTCAAATAGTACCTACTCTTCTGGGATCTCCAAGGAAGAGGGTAGCAAGGGTGCAGGATAAGGTCCACATGGTCAAAAACACAGTTGCACAGATCACAATATTGATAAAAACAGAGTATTACTTGACAAAAAAAACCCCCCAAAAACTCAGAAATAAGAATGTACAAACTTATTTTATTATAAGATTCTTTAAAAACTGTTGCTAGCAAAGCAGGACTTCTGCCACAACCAAGAGTCTTAACTTTAGTTAGTCTTTTGTTAATTCAGCAAATCCGAATTTCACCAAACAGGGACCGTGTTCCCAGATGTTACAACAAAGGCAACCCACCTTACTGGGGTAATTACCCACTCACAACTTAAAGAAACTTAAAGCACTGGCAACAAACTAAAGATAGACATCTTTGAGAACATTGGGAAAAGAGAAAGGGTGAAAAGATGCATGAGAGAGAGCACAATATGAATATTAAACATATGAGTAAAGGGAAGATAATTATACTTGGCAGTTTTGTGCAAAGTGGAATCGAGGTCCCCAGTATTAGGCTTGAATCTGCTTGTTTTCTGTCCTTTCCTTCTCTCTTTCACTGCCTGTAGTTGTACAGAAGCCCTACACTGATTCTTATGGAGTCTTTTTACATGTACATTCGGTAAAAAAAAGGGGACCAACAAAAAAGCACTGTTTGGGGCAGTACCATCAGAAGATAAAAGATTGCTGTTAACGTTGGGCTGAGCCAGACAAACAATAGAAGGCTTTTCACACAAACGCAAGGGAGATGCCAAAGAGCCATTACCTCAGAAATCCCACACAGAAAAGGATCACGCATACCTACCGGCTTTGCAGCTTTCTGGGCTTGTCCACAGAGGGAGACTATATGACTATATCTAAGGCAAGATCCATGATGGTGCATTCCTGTCTCGTACCTATTACAAGCATCATCCTCGAAGTGGCAAGGGACAGCAGCAGGCTCGTTCAGGAATATTTAAGATTGACTGCTGATCAAGCCCATTTATTTTCTTTAGTAATTGCTAACACCTTGCACCCGACTCACCCAAGGCACCCTTGGACAACCTTGGTGCTTAGCCCCTGCAGCTTCGCACTGACCCTCTCCTCTGCTCCAGCTCCATGGTTGTGAGTCAGCAGGTTGCCTGGGTGCGCACAAGGAGATCTGTCTTACAACCATTCCCATGAGGAGAGATGGGGCTCCCGGGCCAGTGGCAGTTGTGGATGGGAACCCCAGGGGCTGGCCAGGGGCATTAAGGACTTGTGGGCCCTGATGGGAGCTTGCCTTGGTTTAAGGGTCCTACTCTTGATAGTATACTGGCTCTCTTGGTGAGGGATCTGGAGGCCCAGTTCTCTAAGTCTTGTTCCAAATTCTCTTCAAAGCCTCCAACCTAGCACCTAGGGCAAATTCTATGTGCACATGGACTCTCTCAAACGTATGAGCCATGGTCTTTCTACAGAAATTTTAAGTCCCCAGCCAAGAGTGGATTAATGATTGTGAGCACCTCCAGCCTTCTTTCTCCCAGAGCTGCTACCCAAGGGCAGCCAGCTCCCCGCTGAGTCACCCTACCACATACCTGGAAATAACCACCATCATCCAAGAGCTCCAGCAACACCCTGGAGCTGACAAAGACGCTCCTTCAGCCAAGGGGCCCATGGGGAGCCTGCATGCAAAGCCGGAGAAAATTTGCGCTGGAAAGTCCTGCTGGATGAATCCCACCCCATCAGGATAGGGCAAGCCCAGATCCTGCTGCATATTCTGCAGAACTGCTGCCATGAAATTCAACCAGACCTAGGAAAAAAACCCAACCAAACCCAACCCCTAACCAATTAAAAAAACAAAACCAAAACTAAAATTCCAACCCTTTCATAGCTCTATTTTTCACCTATTTATTTTGGCTTTCACACCTTTCCGTCTACATTTGCTGTGAAGGCAGCAGAGCTGGTGCACAGCATTTTAGTGAATTGGTTGCCCAGGTTTTGTTTTAGTCTGAAAGCAAAGTGATGATATACCCATATGTGTAATGTAGCACAAAGGCATGTTTACTGAACCATGCCACCATGATGCTCTGGTTAAAAAAAATAACAAGCAACAAATCTGTTTCATCCCCAGCCGTACATTAGAAACTATACCTAGCTGCTGTTTAGATCATGACCAGAGCATCACTTTTGGGTAAATATAGATTTGCATTGCTGTCCTCTGGTGTGTTTCCACAGCAGTGGATGGCCAGGGGTTAAAAACTCTCTGTGTGTGTATATATGTGTCTGTGTGTGAACACACTCATTACAAGCTTTAAATAATATTTTCTAACATTTCTTTAAAATTTCCTTAATTTACAATCACTGAGAACAAGATTTCAAAGTGTTGAGAGGGAAGCTGCTCCTCAACAGACACTTGTGTAAATATGTTACTTTAAAAAGAAAAAAAACGACAACCCTTTCTCTCTCTACCAGTGAAATGGCTACAAATGGGCTGCCATTAACTTTTGTTACTTGAGTAGGTGCCTGTAAAGGGCCAGGTGGTGTTTATGCAGATGAATGAGCATGTTACAATGTGTTCTTCCTTTTGGATAAAACATTAGCGTATCAAATGTGACAAATCAGATGTTCATCTTCCGCACTTCTGCATTATTTTACATTGAGAATTAGATAATGTGCTGGCTTAGCTTTTTACTTCGTGGGTTTTTTTCCTCCTTCTTCTCCTCAAGAATAATTTTCTACATAAAGTTCTTCAACACTCTGCATAATCATAGTCTCACTGTATGTCTAACCAGCTAGGTATTATGGTAATTGTGTATTTCCAGGTAGTAGGCTTTGCAATAGATGGAAGCATACATTGCTTAACACATTGCGTAATTATTGTGAAACGGAAATAATGGACCTACATGTTCAAGGTTTTTTTAATTCTGTTTCCCTAGCAGAGCAGCAGATAATTCTTGTGTTTCCAGCAGCAACGGCAGCAAGATAAATATTGGAATGTCTTACAACCAGAGGTATGCAAATAATTGAGTCCTCAGTTCGGTGGCTAAACTGAAAAAATATAACCTTTCATTTTAAGCTGACAAGAAGAAAAGGTATTCAGGTTTCATAACAACAAGAAGTAAATAGTATTTTGTGCTTGTGACTGGTTCAGTTGTGTTTAGCCACACCTAGTGTCAAAACGACCCTTAGATCTTAAAATCTTAAAAAAAATCCCAAAGCTGTTTTATTAGTTCATTTTGTCTATTTTTGTCTATCTGAAAACATTTGAAGATTTCAGTTTCAGCCATCAGGAAGCAGTATTTTTAATGAGCAGATTACGTGCCTGAGATATTTTACTTCACTCTGATTCAAATGTTCAGCATTAATTTCTAGTCTCTCTGACAACTAGACCACAACTGTCCTTCCATTTTTATGTTATTTCTTTACTCTGTCAAGTCAGGGCAGTTTTCCACTTCAAGAAGGGTGAGTATATTCAGCAAATTATATAGTCATGGCCCATATGCCCTGTGTATTTTGCCACTAATTGTCCTCAAAGAATTGATCTCTGTGTAGTTACTCTGCCCTGGCCTTAAGCCCTGTGTAGATATAATTCCTTTTTTGACCAGAAACACAGGCCAGTCTAGGAGGAAAACTATGGATCCACAATTCCTTGTGCTGCAGAAGGGGTATAGCAGTGCCCAGCACAGCCAGATCCAAGTACATCTCAGGTGCAGGGCCAAATCCATCTCATGGTGATTTTACACAACCGCAAATTTTGTCTGCCTGTACTAAAAACACAAACTGTAAGTACAAGACTAAGGATTTGTACATGTCTACCTGTGTAAGGGCTCAGCAGGTCACATGGTTGCAGGAAGACTTCTGCAAATGTGTTTCCAAGCACTGCCTGTGGGAAATGAGCAGCAATGGGAAGCTCATGGAGAGCGGTGTGGCCGAGCCAGCCATGTGGGATTTGCTGGGGAAAGATAGTATGGGCTGTCCTTGAAGAAAGCTGAGCCCTTCCAGGAGCTGAGAATGCCTCAATTTGCCCAGGGTCTGGCTAATCTTGGTGCAAACAGATCACAGGACTGCAAAAATTCTATCAGGATGATATACTTCATTTTTAGTATTAAATAGATGCATTTATAGTTTGCCAAGCTTCACTTTACTTGAGTGACACCAACAGAATACACAACTGCTCCAGTTAAATGCACAGCTCATTTCTGTCTACATCTTGTAGGCAACATGTTCAAATGTATTCAATATCAACCCTGTAAAAGAATTTCTCATCATCGAAGACAGCAGCTTTAGTTCTCATAATTGTGTTGTTTTGTCCAAAGCTGAAAGGATAAAACAGTGCTGCTGGGGGACAGCAGTCGCAGTACCTGTGTGGTCTCACTATCATGTGTCACACAGCCATCTCAGCACAACTGCTGCATGTGGCCCCAAAAGGACAGTCTAAATTTAACTTCTGGTAGCAGAAGTTAGCCTGCAGGGAGCATTTCCTCCCATCACCCTGCAGGCCACAAGCTATTAGCTGGTCCCTGGTTTGGCCACCCCAGTCTTAGTAGCTTGTATTGGTCAGACTGTGGCTCTTACCAGCTCCAGACTGATTTATGAAGGATTAACTTCAGCTCCCTGGTGAACTTACAGGAAAAAACTCTACACAAACTGTTGCTAATGTGACAGCCTAAAAGTGGAGTCCAGTTTGAGCTCATTAGGAGGAGATGCAAATGTTCAAACAAATGAGGATGTCATTCTAAGTCTCTGGGTCTCTCTGGTATGTCAAGTGCAGGCCGAGTGCACCGGTCTCCAGGATGGGAGCAAGCACAGAGCTGTCTGTGCAGCTGTAGGCTGGAGGACATGCCAACGGGCCCCTGGCTGTTCCTCTCACATCACTGAAACTTTGCACCTGGAAAGATGGCCTGCATGGACATCTCTGTTCTCTCCAAAGGAGCACTTCACATCCCAAGGATTCTGGAGAAAGAGTCATCCCTGCATTACTTCCAAATGCATTGATAGGCAAGGCAAGTAGGACCACCCATAAGTGGATATTTCTTCCACAGCCTCACTGTGTATGGGTTGCACATTCATTTGCTGACTACCATCTCCTGGGATCAGTAAAAGAAGGCTTTGCATATCCTCTGCTTCCTGACATAGCCCTGTCCCCAACACTCAGCTCAAACAAACACAAAAGGAAAAGCTCGTTCCATGTCTCTCACCCAGAAAAGACTCTCCTTCCAAGTATCTCAGTACTCCACAGCTAAGGTTCTCCTTGGGGAAGGAAGTGATGATGTTCTGCAAGAGTTTCATCAGTACCAATGACCTCATCTCTATGAACAAGTCCAGAAAATACCTCAAGACAACTGTGTTCTCATTCCACACACAAAACCAAGAAGTTTCCAGCAAAGCACAGCCTTGCCAACACAGATGTTATTTGCTGGTTAAGGAATCTTACAGCAAAAGATTAATAGTTATTTTACTATTTGCACAGCATTGTGGACCATGAGCTTTTTTCCTTTTTTTTCCTATTTCATGTGACCCTGATGGAAACACTCCGTTCTCAACTTACTTAAGAAAAGTGCTGGTGGGGTAAATACAGCTAATAAAAAGTAGTCATTGTTTCATCTTCTTGTACATCATCCTGTTGNAAGAAAAAGAAAAAAGAAAAGAAATCAAACAATGAGATTTATCAATTCCCATCCACGACTTACTCAGATTTGGTTTAACACTGCAGGTCTCAGCATGTATAACTCTGATTTCTGCTAACTGGTCTCAGTCTAGTATTTTCACACCTTTTTTGTACTAAATGCTTACAAGTGGTCACTCCCCTAGAAACTGTCACCATGACACCTTTATTTAGAATTTTTACAACACAAAAAGCACCAGAAATGAATCTCAAAATAAAAATCCTTTATTGTTTGTATTGCAATAAATTCCTGCAAATACATCCCATTATCTTTTTATACAATTAAACACATTATGCCTAACTGTTAAGGTATCAGCCCAGCTGGGTACAGATGCAGTCTGCTGCCAGTTAGAACAGATCTCGGATGCCTTTTAATAATTACCCAAATAAAAGAAAAATAATGAAGTGCTGTAGTTTGCTCATCCAAACTGGTAAAAAGCTGTCTGCAAAGAATAACTACAAGGGGAGTGAGACACTGGGCTTTGCTAATAAATAATTCTCAGAAATATCAGTTCTCAATTTACTACTTGTACACCATGGGCCAGTCAAAACTTGCCCGATGAGCCAATTTGCCACAGCTCTTGTTTTGAGTCTTTGTGAAGCTGCTGTGTGAGCACAGTGGGGGCTGCTTGTATCTATCCCTGGAGTCAATCAGTGGGCCTTTGTTTCCCACTGGTCAAAAATATCAGGTGGCATTGAGAGTCTAATTATCAATGAAAAATTAAATTCAGTACAGGAACATAGCCAAGAGTTGCCCCCTGCCTTCTGCCCTCATTCATGGGGTGTATCAAGATATTTGTTATAATTTAAAATGTATTCAAGCCAATTTGGGAACTTCAGGGGTGGGAAAGACAGAAACCTAAATGTAAAAAGAAGAATTGAGAGCCTTGCTGACGAATCGGCAAATTTTTCCTTCTGCCCCCTTAACAAATGGGGTATGCAGCTCTCATTATGCAAAGGGCCTTCTCCGAGGCGCCACCCATCAGGGATTTCTCATTGGGAATAGATTAAGTCAAGTATATACCTATGTGATTCCACAGTTTCCTGGCCTTGGGGGAGTTTGTAAGTTGAATACACTACCAAATCCAGGTCTAGCTCTCACAGGAATGGAACAGGCAGGAGCAAAAAAAACCTGTCATGGTACAGAGAAGAAACACCTCAGAGAAGCTTCTTGCTCAGAAACACTTTTTCAACACTGCAAACCACAGAAATCAGAAGGGGATAATGTTAAAAATCACTGGATTTGACATCATGAGTAAAGTACAATGCCTCTAGAAATAGTGCACAATGGACAGGTAATGTGTAACGTCCATCCATCTCCCATTCAAAATATAGAGACAAGCTAGGCATCTTAAATGCTTAAATGCTTTTCATTGAGCAGGTGTGGGCTTCTGCTTACAATGGCCTTTCAACTTACTTGAGTTGTAAGCCAATCCAGAAAAACAGCCCTGAGCACGGCAGACTGTATTTCTTTACCTAGTGGCCATTTTCTTTGCTTTTGAATATGTGTATGAAATGCTGCCATTCTTCCAGGTCACGGGTGAGAAATCATCTGGGAGGCTGTCGTTGCCCACAGAGGGGAGGGTGTGCACACAGCACAAGGAACTTCTCCCAAGACACTTCCACCAATACCATCTTGAACTTGACCTTCCCCCTTCATAGATATTCTTGGCAAACCTTGTGTTGTACCCAAAGAAGTTAGCACACACAATTCATAGGCAAGTAGTGTTTCTGTCTGTATATGTACCGTGTGTCGCACATCCTTTGGATTACAAGGTATTTGGTTTTGCTAAAGGAAAATGATGTATCAGGAAAGAAGGATCATGACTGAAAGACTTACAAGAGAAAACAGTAGAAGAAACAGTGACACACTGTTAGTGAGCAGCAGTACAAGCATGGCCATACCAGAGTCTTGCAACTCTTGAAGATCTTAAACCATATTTGCAGTAACGCAGCAAGGAAATCTGCCAGAAACCTTCAGGTTGCTAAAAACCTTTTCTACCACAGTGATTTTCCCCCACAAAGTGGACGGTAAAACAGATCATAACTGTTTCACATCTCAGAAGAAGGAGACAGGTCTGCACCGCTCACTTCATATGCAAACAAGCTAAATTAGTAACTGATTAGCTCTCCTCAGTGCTTGGCCACTGATATCTTTGTCCCCTCTGTGCCTGGTAAGACTTTCTGTGAGAAAATTTTTAAGCGTGCAGTTAAACCACCTTCAGTCTGCAAACCTTCCTAGTCATGCACATCCCTGACACATAAGATGAAATATGGCAAATGTGCAGGTCTGTCTGTCCTGAGAGCTTTAGTGGAAGGAGCTCACCCAAAGGAGAATATTTGGTGCCACTCAGGCACCAAGAGGAGCAACCCCCTTCAGACCAGACTTTTGACTAGCAGTATACTATGGATTCACATTAATTTTTGGTTTGGACATTCATTTTAGTTCTATCATAAAGCTCTCGGAGGCTGCACAATAAACACACAGCAGACCGGAGCAGTGGAAAGGTAGAAGTAGATGGATAGATGAAGCTTTTTCTTTCCCAGTTTATTTACAGTTCCTGGTTGTCTCTCTTCTCACCGGGAGCTCAGCGGCAAACGTGAAAGGCCTCCTGCAACACATGAAAAGCCAGTTCTCTAAACTTTACTCACACCCTGCTGTCACAGGGGCTGTTCCACAATTAAAGGATATCCACATGAGTAAGGGATGATGAGAGTACAGAAGCATTGCAATATTGGCTCCAAAGTCAGCTCCTGCCCTGGCAGGGTCTGCTGAGAGCTCATCCCCCTCCACCTCCTCTCCACACTGGCTGCTCTGCTCAAGAGTTACAGCCTTAGACTTCACCAGGCAAACTTGGCCAGATAAATACAGATAAAGGTGTTCTTAGGGCAGGCAAAAAGCTATTAGAAAAATGTTTTGAGCAAATGTTTTAAAATTTTTAGCCTTTCTGCCATAACAACTGAAACATCTCAAAATAGTTTTAAATGCTGTTTAAGGTTGCATCATACATTTTACATCATAAATTATTAAGTGACTTAATGGACAATGCATTAGAAGGAAAACAGGCAAATTACAGAATAATTTAACTGTTGCAGAGAAACAGAGCAACTTGCAGGACGTAAAACACTCTATTTTGACACAGAATGCCTGAAGCTAAAGCAATTAAGGCTGCAAAATATTGCCGGCTGACATGATGTGTATGTAAATTTGTCATTCATTGGCAAGGGTTTGTAACAATCAGAGTAATGTGCACAATAAAACAACCATGTGGTATAAAATGCTTTCTGCTAAGAGTACTTGGAAAATGGTGGTTATGTATCATTTAAGCATATCGCTATTATACATCCAGTAGTAGTTTATTACAAAAGATTCCTCTCCAATACTGGTAGCTCAAAGATAGCCCTTCAAAATATTATGTACCATTTTTACTGTACAGGATCATTAAAGAATTTTTGAGTTCCTTTTAAGAGTTACTGTGAGATTTCCACCAGATTCAAATTCTAGCGAATCAGCCCCTCCAGGCTAATTTTAAAAAGCTCACAAACACCCTGCACTTTGCCATGAGAGCTAGCAAAGAAAGATGTCTCAAAGATGCCAATACTTTCATGACTGAGTTGGTTATTTTATATAAAACTGAGAACAATAAAAGAGGCAACGAGACCTTTTGAGCCCCCATCAAAAGCCACAGATTTAACTGTTGGTCTTTCCAACCTGTTCAAGCTGCCCAACTAAAGGGCAAGGGAAGGCCCACAGTGCCAAAGGCAAACCCAGCTCCTGAGGTGCCCGTGCTCCTCCCTGGAAGTGGTAGAAAGCAGGAGTCATTTGTTCACTGAGGTCTTTGTAATAAGTCAGGTAACACCTTCATCCCAGGTATTACAGCTTCTGCTATGATCTCTACAGAACAAAAGAAATAAAAAACGCAGTCCTGGGAAGCCTGGGCTCAATCCCAAGCCCTTTATTACATGAAGGTAAAAAAAAAAAAAATGAAGAGAAGACACTGGAGGAGGCTCAGACCCCCTCAGCCATCTTTCTTATGTCTCAGAAGTCCTGCTACTGCTTTCTAGCTCTCTCCACCACTGTCATCTGGGAGAGCAGAAGTTCTCAGGCTGCCTCAGACATGCTTGCACACTCCATCCCAATATAAGCAGAGAGATTGATATGGGTAAGCAGAAGATTAAAAATACAGGGGACAGATCTAGATGAAAATAAACATGACACCAATGTAAAAACCCTAGATTTCTATATGGGGGTAGATGGGCCCATGGAGGTGGCAGGATTCCCCAGTTCTGCTCATTTGGCCCTGATGTACAGAGCACAGCCTGCCAGCACAGCCCTAGACTGCAGGCCTGGCTTGATCTCTCAGCTAGACCAGGGATCTTCAGCAATAGGAGGCTGCTGAAAGCAAACCCTTCTCCAGGCTAATCTCACCATGCATCTCTACAGAGTTGCCCCAAATGACATCCTTCTTTCCAGCACTCAAGTGCTCCATCCTGTCTTATCTCCCTCTACCCCAAAAGAACCTCTTCACAAACAAGGAGGACAAAATTGCTTTTCCTGTAAATCCCTTGTCTCAGGTTGGTTTACCTTAATAGCTGATGTGTGAGATTACTGACCAGGAGTGGGAAGGAGCATGAACGAGGTCTTGTCAGAAACACTAAGACCTCTATGGGGTACATGCATCTTGGTTCCCAGTGGCACCTGGGCCTCCACTAGCATCCCTCAGCCCAAGTAAAGGAAGTCCCTAAATACTATATGCTACCTCTAGACCTTCAGCAGCTTTTGGTTTTCCCAGTCATTTTGCTGATGCAGTGAATTAAGATGTCTCCACCCTTTAAACACAATTTTAATGACACATATCCTTAGGAATGAAGTTCATATTTTAAATTTCTGGTCTGGGCCACATTTCAGGAAACCATCCAAAAGAATACAATGAGCCTTCAACAGAGCAAAACATGGGATTTTCCTGAGACAAGAATTTATTGCCACATATATTGGCTTTGAACACTCCTTTTTGTGGGGTGTAGAAAAGGAGCAGATACACCAAAGCATCATGTTTTTTTTGTCAGGCAAGAGCAAGGTGAGCACCTGCCTGGGATGCCTCCTGAAAAAAGAACATGCCGAGGGTAGTGGCAATATGGAAACATCACAGAAGGAGTTTGGGGCAACTGAATTCCACTGCAGAGGCTGAAGGCAGCATCTCGTGCCTTCACACCAAAACACAAAGGTCAGCCAATAAGAAACCTACAGTGTAGCGCCCAGGACTAGCTTGTTCCTCTGGGTCTCTGGACAGCCCTTTCTAGAAAATCAGCATTTTCAATTGTTCTGCCAGCACTGGGGCAGCTCCTGGTAAATGACAATGCTGTGGCAGTACCTTGATGCCTTCTCTGTTTCTCACCCAATGTCCTCATTTATTTTTTTGAAGTGCCTCTTTTGCAGCTTGATGCCAAAGGGTAGGACAAGAGGCTGAGAGAACAGGGCGAATTTTAAGCCATCTTTTCATATAAATAGAATTGGTTATGCATGCCTTCCTGAAGTATGGTATTAATCCCAATTGTGCCATAAAATATATATGACTCACTTGAGCCTTGTTCTCTGGTGAGTTATGAACTATTATGTCACTCATGGGATAAGTATTATGTCTCTTAAGAGACTATCACCTTTCCTCTATTTTATAATATAAAACTTCATTGAAACCTGCCATGCCTGATATAAGCAACTTCTCGTCATGCACATTAAACCTTTTCTTTTTACAGCCTCCTTCATTTAGCTGATATTCACATCAGGGTGAATTCTTTCAGATGCAGCATAAGCATAAATTAGTATGTAAGAGAAGTAGTCATTTAGCAGATTTTTTTCTTTAATAAATCTGGTGATATTTATATTTCATCACAGAGCAGAGATTTTTTTACACATTTAAAGATTTATTTCTGTAGTAAGTATCCAATTAATAGGGCTTTAGCATGCAGACAGGATTTGTATTTATGCTGAAGAAAATGTGTTCTCATTATACTTTTATTCTCATGTTAGATTTTTTGTGGGTTCCATTGTAATTTATTTTAGTAGCTCTGTTTTCTAATTCTTTATATTTACATGTCTTTTCCAACAAAAATAATAATACATAAATAATACCTGACAACACTTTGCAGATTTTCTCTATTTGTATGCTTCAATTCTCCAAGCATCTTGGAATGGAAATGCTGTGAACTACAAAGGAAATCTCTATGTGATCTCTATTACATGAAAAATTATCATTTTTATATCCTCTTCACTGTGCCAAGTTCTTTCCAAGTTCCTGTTTGCAATGCATGAAAGTAGGCAAGTAATGGTAGCAAACCCATGTAGGAATACTCACTACATACATTTATATATTCAATGCATTGCTGCAATTAGCAGTGTCAGAGGACACCCTGCTGCATTGCAGCAGAGCGCTTTTTCCTATTTACAGTCACTTTTTGACTTGCTGGCATGGGATTTATGATAACACAATCCTACTGCTGTTAGTCTGCAAACTGCTGCCGAAAACAATGTTGGTCAGTTAACACTTTGCCTAGTTCCTAACCCAGGCTGCTCAGCTTTCCTCTGGTGTGCAACAGGATGGGAATAACAGCATGTCCGACCTTGCAGTCACTAGTCAACATTCCCAACATGAGAAGATCTTATGTTGAGCAAGTGTTTCCATACATACTACATCTCCTAATGGAAAGGCTCCTACAGGGTGCTGTACAGTAGCTTTCCCAAGCCTGTGCAGTTTAAGACAGCTTTCTCATGCAGCCCATCCAGAGCTTTAGTCCCAGCACTAATCCCAGCAGGTCAAACTGATGGCAGTCAGGCAGGGCACAGACAGGGTATGACTGGGGAAGCCAGCTGAGTTACACTGCAGACATAATACTGGATGTAAGAGCCAAATCTGGCCGTTGCAGTAGATGTTGCTTTCATTTTGCAGTGTACCCTCTGCTGGGAAAAAAAAAAATGACTTTGTGTTAGATATCACATCTAATTATTCCTGTTGGGCTGGCCCAGAGAAATGTCAACAGTGCATTGTAAGTGCTAATTGGGGTGTCCATGCTCTGCAGTAGATTTTGGATATAACACCCAAGAGTGGGGAGGTTAAGCATGTTTTAGAGTACTGTACTGTAATGAGCTTAGTCTCCATGGAAGAGGCACAGCTTTGCTACACACACTTTGTGCTGCATTGCCCGAGCCACACACCAGTGTGCTGGTTAAGGCAGGCTGTCCATGATCACCGTCAGCAACCAGGAAAGGTAAGTAGGCTTCCTAGGGCATGCTGCCGAATGCTCAGCAAAAGAGAATGAGGTGAAGAGAGAAGGAGAGGGAAAGAGGGAAAGGAGAAAGAGGGGAAAGTAAGAGGGGAAAAAAAGGCTGCCAAAGAAGGAAATAAATATGAATTTACCAGTATGATTGCATTGCCTCCCAATGTTTTAGGCAGAAAAGTTCATGAATCTATTTGACTCATGATATAATATGTGCTGAGCTGCCAGTGCTTATACTGGGGCTCCATTGCAGACACATGCTTTTCTGATTTTTCCCATAGGCCCCATCATGTTTCTGATGAAATATTAATCAGAACTTCTAATGCAGAAAAAGTACATAATTTTGGTAAAGGGACAGTGATGGTTAGTTACCAATGGCCAATCCCTAAAACAGGCTTTTTTGACAGCCTTCATTTTTCACGTTGCTCTGTCCTTCTTTAGATCACCAGTTGGAAAGAAGCTGCTCATTTCTTTCACAGTGCTGGGGTAGCAGTGTCTGCCATGACACCCCACCTTTCTACCTTCTGAGGCACTGATTCATCACATTTACCAGGCAGCCCTTAAAACTATCAAGAATTCTTGTTAGATCTTCACGTAATGAAACCAAAGTATTTAAAGCTGCAACATACCTTCTAGTCTATCAGGCTATAAATCTGACAGGGAGCCACTCAATGTCCTTTTGTGTCATGAGGGACCTTTTGTACCCCTCAGTGCATTTTTGCCACTTCCATGGACAGTGTTGCATCAGGTCAGCCTGATTTAAACAAACACTACAACGGGGTGTTGCTTAACAGAAACAGGCTTCAAGACTGAAATACTGTACTTGTTCAGATATCAAGGCAAGCATATGAGGAGGAAATCTGAAAGACTATTGTAGAGACAAAGATGAGGCCTCAGATGTACTCTGTTTCACACAATCTTGCCATCATTATTACCCTGTATGCTAATGCAGAAGAGGTAGGCAATTATTCCCAAGATTTCTTCGTATTACCTGTTCTTTCTGACCTCAAATTAAAATGCAACGGTGCCAGACTCCATAGAAAATATAGGGCAAAATCTCACAGACTATCAGCTAAGGGTTGTGCTGGCTCTAGGGACAAGGTCTGGGGAAGGCAGTGCAGGAGAGGGGTACTGGCTCAACCTGAGCCTTGGACTGTATTCTTGCAGACAGGAAGGCATACAGGAAGCTGTGCCTCTACTGTATGTATTCAAACAGTGAGCTGAAGCTGCTCTCTGAAAGAGAGACAACTTACTAAGTGCAGGATTTGCCAAACTGTTCTCAGTGGTGGCATCCTGAAGTTGGTCACCTGGGAAACCCTCTTTTAAAGGACAATATGCTGAAGGAGAAGCTCCAGTTCCTTTTCCTCACTCTGTATTCATCAAGAGCTGTGCAGCTGAATGACTAAATCAGATTCTGGTAAGGTGTTTTACCCTGCTTGCACGTGAAATAAGTGATATCAGCTAAGCAGCCCATCCACCCTAGATGTCCAGGTGTATCCACATGCTGCTGTGCAAACGTCAGAGGCAGATGTTGTCCTGCATGTTTTTAGTATGATATCATCTACATGTACATCTAGGCTTGGTATGGAGGGAAGTGAGAGCTATTTGCACATGAATGTCAAGCTGAGAAAAAAGCTACTTGAATTTACATATGCATAACAGTGTATAAATGTATGCCTGCATCAAGGTCTAGAAGAGACATACACATTGAACAGCTGAACACCTACCGAGAAACCATGTGTGCACAGTCTGTATCTAGATCTACCTCTGTCTCGTATTTTACATAGGTGATGTACATGCTGCACTGCCAGAGAATAAAGACCACTGCATATATACCGTATATATACTGCAGAAAGTGAAAATGCAGAAAAAAAAATATTGCTGTCATTCTGTGCATCTTCTTCACCATTTAGATCCATTAGTTGTATTTTTGCTTTCTGACATAGCATAAAATTGGGAGGGGGTTTGTGACAATAAGCTAAATAAATATTTAATGTATCAGCCTCTATCATATAGTTTCTGTGCACCGCCACTATCGATTTCCTGCTAGTTCTCCTTCCCTACCCAACTTCATTAAAGAATAAAAGTAAAGTAATAAGTCATTTCACACTCTGTCTGACCATTATACAATAATAGCAAGATTTCATGCAAGGGTACAACATTATGCCCATCTGCAATCACAGTCTCTTTGCAAAAATCTCAATTCACACTTCACATGCAGCTAACCTTGTTACCATTCCCTTCCTAAACCCATCAGTCTTGCAGCTGCACGTCTTCACAGCCCAACATCTTAAAATTCATCACTTTGACACCCTCACATCCCTACAGGTCAAACTAAAGACACCAACCAAGAATAATTAAGGGGTACCCCAGATGTTTAGTTTACTTCTAGCCAACCTTTCCTGGAACTGGGTACAGCTCTCTGTTCTTATGCTAAAGATCCATGGAAGGTGGGTTTTTTTAAGGGAGCAAGATCTCCAACAAATTTCAGAGCTCTCCAACCCCCTCTTTTTTTNNTTTTTTTTTTTTTTTTAACAAGCGTAGCTCTTTGTAGTTGGAATTTGAACAAGAAGCGTGATAATGAGTAGGTTCAGGGAAGGAAAGGTGTTATCTCATTAAGGTAATTACTAAGACATCCCCACCATTACCTCGGTTTGAAAATGTGGCAATTAAAGCGCCCTACATGGGCTTCCAGAGACGAGGGAACAAGACAGTCTCGAACAACTTTTGTGTGCCGGGAGGGAGGGGAGCGCTGATCCCGCGGGGCACGGCCCGGGGCAGCGAGGGGCCCGCCGGGAGCCGCCGCGAAAAGGACCCGCGGCTGCGCCCCCGGCAGAGCCTGGGTCCCCCTGGGGAGGGCGCGGCGGTGGCGGGGGAGCCCCGCGGGTCCCTTCGCGCCTCGCATCCATCGCTGCCGGCGCAAAACGCCTCACTCGGGTTCCTTTGAAATCCGCAAATTTTGAGGACCGGCGTTTGTGCGCTTCCATTAATAGAAGCGACTTGTGAAAAATAGGGCATATGAATATGGAAAGGCAGTTTTAATGCGATGGGCGCTTGGCTGGACCTGCTCTCCGGCTGGAAACACGTAGAGACAGGCACGGGCTCTGGCTGCCCCACGGCCCCTTGGACGGCGGGAACAGCCGAAGGGATGAAAAGAGTTCAGGACTTTCTCATGAAACGGGGGCACGGGGCAGCGGCGCCTTCGGGAGTCGCCCGCCCGAGCCCCGCCGGTCCCGATGAGTCTCCAGTTCCATCAGCTGTACCCTTCCAGGGACCGCGGGGGTCATTTCGATGCTGTCACTGAAACAGAGCAGGCGGTCCCTCCCGAGGTTCGAGGGCAAAGGGCCATCCAGTCAGGCCAGGTTACCCTTAACCCCTTCTCCTCGCAAATGAAGCTCCACGATAAACTGTCTGCTGGGGAAGAAACTCGATAGCGTGACTGGCGGAAGACGTGGGCTCAATAGCAAGACAAAATACAGGAAGAGGGAAATGTACAATTCTAACCCGAAACGGTTTTTAGCCCCCCATCCTCGCCACCCCTGGCCTGGGAATATTTCTTACATTATGAAAGGTTTTGCCCTTGCTACAAGTGGGCCCAGCCTAGCTGCCCCCACTGCACACCCGGGGCTGGAGCCGGGGCTTTCGAGTGGGCTGCAATAAGGACTTCGGGTGACTAACAACGTGCATTTGCACAGAAGCATGGCGTGAAATTGGAGAAAGGTAAACTGTGCAAAGGGAGACAGTAACAAAAGTTTAAACACCACCCCAACAAGAAACACTAAAACCTGCAGGAGCTATAGCCAAGCTCCAGAGCACCCAAACGGTGTTACATGTGGGCGACGTGTAAACGCAACCAGGGTAACTGGAACGGCAGAAAACTCCGCTTGGTGCTGCCTACTAGTTCCCAGCGTTTGAGTCAAACTCGCTTGTCCGGCTGGGAAAGTGGATTCAGCTCCGGAGCACTCAGTTGCCACACCGGCGCCAGGGCAAGCACCCTCGAAGCGACAAAGACGATGCTTGTCCTTGTATTCCACTCCAGGCGAGTCCCCCTTCTCATTTTCTGCTCTAACGATGGCCAAGCTAATGCCCCGAGAGGGTGAAGTAACTAAACGTCATTGTCCTGCGGCATCCCGCGAGAGAGCCCACCAGCCAAGGGCGGCGGAGCAGCCTGCCCGCGGCTCTGCTGCCGGGAGGGCTCAGCCCAGAACCGGAACCCAGCGAGTCGCCGAAACCTCCCTGAATGTACCAGGGGTTCCCCGAAGGAGCCTCCAGTGCCATGTCCATCTGCAAAACACACAGCACGGCCCAGAAGAAGGAAAACAAAGAGGAACCAGGCACAGGGTGTCCAAAGGTTCTCTTGAGTCTCACCGCGGCCGCGCCGGTGTCAATCCAGCACGACACGACACGAGGGAAAACGGAGAGGCCCTGTCCCACTTTTCACCCCTCTTGCTGGTATGGGGGCAACGCTCAAACAGCCGGCGCAAAGCCCTAGGGACACAGCCGCCGCTCAGGGCCGAAGGGTCAGGTCCTGACTAGGACAGGGGTTCTCTCCTGGTCGGCGGTGAGAAGAGCCAAGTGGCGCTTCGGCATTGCGAGACTGTATCAGCCTCCTCCATCTTCACCATCTCCCGTCGACAAGGGCCAGGGAAGGCGGCCGCGAGGCCCGGGAGTACAAGCGGCTCCCGTGCTGCTCTGCCGAGCCCGGCCTCCCAAAGGCCAAGCGCTCCCGCGGGGCGGAATGTTGGGTGCGGGCCGAGCCCGCCCGCGCCACTCGGAGCTGTCCGTGGTGCTGAGGGCGGGCGGGGCAGCAGCCGCGCGGGGCAGGCGGCCCCGCGGCTGGACGGGCCGGAGCCGCCACGCTCCTTGCGGGCAACTGTCCGGTACGGGGAGAGCAAACACTCTCGGCCACCCCGCGGGCTGCCGCGGTCCCCTGAGCACAGACAACTCTGCTACAGCCTTACGGACTTTTTCCACCCACCGCCAGGTCTTTTCCGGCAAGTCCCAGCGTCTCCCGCTGTTAAAGGCTGAAAGAGCCCATCCTGTTCGTCTGGCAACAGATGGGTTTGGTTGTTTCTGCGCGACCATTTCCAGGGCCTAGAACAGGTCCTGGTTCAGAGAGGGTGAAGGCTTGAGAAGGACCAGAACTGCAGGAATTTAGCAGCTCGGCACCAAATCTGGGGCGGCCGCAGCGAAAACAGCTGTCGGGGGAAGGAAGGGTGGAGGACGAAACCCAGAGGCGCGGCTGGGCAGGCACGGCAGGCAACGGCGCCGAGCCGCGACCAGCGCCCGGCCACGCGCCGTGCCGTTCACCGCCTGGACCCGGCGGCGGGGGGGCGTTCACGCGTCCCGGCCCGCCGCCCGGCTCTTTGTGCTGCCGCAGCGCGCTGAAATGCGGGCCCATGTGCCGGGGTTTTAAACAAGCAACGGAACCCGTTTCCCGCCTCGGAGCAGCTTGATCACGGGTCGGGTCCACTCCTGTACGAACGGGGAGGGGAACAAACGAAGCTCTGCTTCCCATATGGGGAAAGGAAGAGTGAAAGAAAGCGATTCCCGCTTCTCGCTTATACACACTTTCCATCTCGATCTGCAAATATATTTCAGTGAAGGTGGTGGTTCCTCGCCCCCTCCTCCGGCAGCCCCTGCTTTAGATGCCAACCGACACTGCACTGACAGCCCCTCAGTCCCGCCACTCTCCCGTCTCCTCTATCGCTCCTGCCCGCTGCCGCCTCCAAAGCGCCGAGAGCCTCCCGCCCCAGCGGGTACCCGTGAGGAGGACACAGTTATGTTGCATGAACTTTCCTTCCTTGTTTTCACTACTTTTCAGAGAGTTTATGCAGTCATAACAGAGCGATCGAGAACAACGGGCTGGGACTACCTTTTCCAGCTGGATCACCTCCTTTCGTAGGAGATTCGCTGCTTAGACTCAGAAAAATGTCCTAACGAACTCAAATTTCCTACCTCCTTCCCCAGCCCTCCTAAGATGTGTTTCCCGGGAAAACCTCGGCAGCGACGCGGGGCGGATAGGTTGTTCGGGTCATTTAGGGACCCCCCTCCCGGATCATTCCTGCGGAGGGTATTTGGGGGCCACGACGAAGACGCGGGGGAATAGTCAGCGGCCGCCGCAAACACAGGCAAAAACCGAAGTGGGCGTTCCCGACCCGCTCCCCTTTTGTTAGATCAAGGCAAAGGTCAATATGGTTTTAACGCGAATTTATTAGCACAGAAATCAGCAAGCCGCTCGCTAATTAGCAAAGCCCAAATAAACGTGCCCAGAGGCTTCTCTTTTCCTTTTTTCATTTTTTCCCCCCCTTCTACCTCAAATGAAAGAGGATCCACCAGCAAAAACAGAGAAAGAAAAAAAAAGCGCCAAACCTCAAAGGAGAGGATAATACGGGACTTTATGAATGTTTCATGGGTAATTGCTGTATAACTTTCTAATTTCGCAGGAGGGTGTTCACCTCCAAAGGCTGGGGACAGAACCGTCCCCGGAGCCCAGTGGAGGGTCACAGCCCCCAGTCTCGACCCGCGCCCCCTCTATCCCTGCGGGACCTGGCGGCCGGGCGGCCCAGGCCGGCATGGGGAAGGGAGGCGCTCGACAGGGAAGCTGCCTGCCAGGG
>VXBA01006210.1:525331-533562 GCA_013399895.1 Serilophus lunatus | reverse complement strand
GGGGGGGGGGAGTGGGGACGAGCGCACACAGCAATAAAGTTCAAAGGCTAGCGTGGCTCGGGAGCTCCGTGTCCGCCGGGACCCCTCTGCCCTCCCTGCCTGTTTCCCCTCGTTACTCACCCCGACTGCCGGCGCTCGCTGCCTGCCCCAGCTTCATGCAGAGACAGCTGCCGGGCCGGGACCACAACCCCAGGTCCTGCACGGTCCCGTCGCGCCCGCCCCCAAGGGCCGGAGCCTGTACCCACCGCCGCCCTGCCCAGGTGCTTAAAATGACAGCGAGGGGCACGACACCTGCGGCGGGATTTGATTTTCCTTTAAAACACAGACAGGGAAAAACAGCGCCAGTTAAGAAACAACAAGCCTAAAACTCAAAATATATTCAATATAATATCCAAAATAAAAAAGTGGCATTTGCCTTTTCTACTCCGAGTTTCTTGAGTTTTCGTCACGAGGAAATTAGCTACCTTGGATTTTCATGTTTGTTAAAAAAAAGATAAAGTTTAAATTTTTTTTGCTTTGTTTTGGTTGTTTGTTTTTTTCCCTGTAATGTTTCAGTCACAAAAAAAAAAAATCTATATTTTGTCATCTAAGCATTTATTTTACTGAATCCAAAAAGACATGAAAAGGTATAGGGAAGAACCACGTTCGTTCGTTTTAAACTAACGTATAGAAGTGAAATTTTTTCTCCTTTTTTGGACGACATATAATAAATATGATATAGCACTCAGCACTCGGTCTGTACAATTCTGTCGCATTAGGGAGCATGCCACTTTGCAATAAGAAAAAAAAAGGTCATGAGAAAAATCAGTGCAAAGTTCTCCGTTCCCCGGATCTTCTCCGCCGGGCGGGGGTCGAGGCGCTCTCACTCCCTCTGTCCTCCGCAGCCGTTAGTCTCTCCGACGGGCTCGGGCTCCCTCTCCCTCTCCTCCTCCACCCCTTCCGTCCCTCTCTCTCTCTGAGCTCCAAGTCCTGCCTCGCAGAAGCCGAGGTCGGCGGGTCGCCCCGCGGCTCTGCCCGCCTTCCCCCGCGTGTGGTCGTTTCACTTACGGGCTTGGCTCTGGGTTCACGGTTCAAGAGTCCCTGCTCTGACTGATCACCTCCCTCGGTGGCCGGTGGCTGCCTGCAGAAGCTCCTGCCCCTCGGCTTCCCCTCGCTTCCTCCTCTGCGGTGCTAGGGCTTGCTTGGGGACGGGGAGGGGAAGGGCTCATTGCGGGGACCGCGGTGCCGTTTCACCGAGGGTGTGGGGTGCCGGGCATGGGGTTGGCCAGGGGGTTGAGGGCCGGCTGCCCGCCAGGCCCCAGCCCGTGGATCAGCACCCGCGGCACCAGTGGCCGCTGGAGCTGGGGGTGCGGCGCAGGGGGAGTCCGGTACATGCTGCTGTACATGGCTGCGGCCGCCGCGGCCGCCGTCGTACTGTCCATGCTGCCCAGCAGACTGGGGTGATAGAAATACGGCGAGGGGAACATCCGCTGCAGCGCTGAGTAGTTCCCGGCCTCGGCCAGCAGCTCCAGGCCCACCGCCGTCTGCCGCTTCCACTTCGTCCTGCCGGAGGGAGCAAGAGGCGGCTGCAAGGCGGGCGCCACAACGGGGCACCCAACCCAGTTTCGCAGAGCTCCGCGGGCGGCGAGTCCCCTGCCCTGCGCGACCCCACACCGCCACGGCCCCGATGGGGCGCACCGGCCCCGTGGGCCGCACATGGTGCGATTCTCCCGGCTAGTGCTCGGTTCTCCCTCCCAGTCCTGCACTCTCCGACCCATGCATACGGCGACTTCGGCCAAATTAACAACCGCGGTACACGGTTAGATCGCAGCGCTCTGACACTAATGGCTTGCGACAGAATTAGGGTGGCTGCAACCGTATGTAATGAGACAGAAAATTACGGCAGCGGTGACAGGGGCCGGACCCCCCAGCACTCCGCCGGGGAGCGCGCGGGGCAGCCGTCGGGAGCTCCCCGTACCACCCTGGTCTCCCTCGGGCAGGAACCCGCCGGCGCCCGCCCACCCCCAGGATCTCCAGGAAGACCCTCGGCCGTCGCCCCGTCTGGGCCCGCCTTACCTCCGGTTCTGGTACCAGGTTTTGACCTGCGTGTCGGTGAGGTTGAGGGCGGCGGCCAAGTCCATGCGGTCCTGCACGCTCAGGTACTTCTGCCGCTCGAAGCTGCGCTCCAACTGGTTGAGCTGGTGGTCGGAGAACGCGGTCCGTGCCTTCCGAGGCTTCTTGGCCCGCACCGGCGGACTGTCCCGACTGCTGCTGATCTCCCGATCGCCCTCCTCCTTTGTCCCTGCAAGCGAGGCGAAAGGCGGTGAGGGCGGCGGGACACCGGCTCGCCCCCGCCCCGCCCCGCCGCGGTTACCGGGCCCTGCCACCCTCTCCCCGGGGGCGCCTTCGGGGCACGGGGGGAACGGTCAAGTACGGCGGGGGGCGGCGGCAGCAAGCCCGTCCGAGGAACGGTGGGATTTCCACTCTTCACTTGCCAGCTACAGGGCTTTCGTTAATTTCTCGCCCTCTCCCCCCGGCCCGAAACGCCGGGAAATCGATCTGTCAATCCGGCTCCACTAGGGCCCGGGTTTGTGGCGCTCCTTGATCTTCCCCGCAGGAAGAACAATAATCTCCCTAATTGACCCACTGGGGAGGTTGGTGCACACAAAAATGGCCAGACCAGACTGTACATCTGTTTTGGGCTCTCGTATGCTAATGATAAAAGAGCAAAATGAGCGGCACTCGCGAGCACGTCGCTGCTCTGAGCCTGGCGAAAATAGTTCAATTGGGCAAAATCAGGAAAACGTGTCCTGTTGCCTCTCGGCTGCACGGGGCTGCCTGCGGGGAGAGCAGCTCCACCGACGCTGAAGGGAAAATATCCCCTCTCCCTGTTCGCCTTTCCGCTCTCTTTTCCTTCCTTCCCCTTCCCGCGCAGACATCACTATCTTAATTTCCGAATCCCGCACGGCGGGAGCTTCCCCATCAGCACGAAATTCTTAATTAAAAAAAAAAAAAAAGAGAAGAAATAAAGACGGAAAAATAAACCTATCCTGGCGCAGTGGAAACGCGAGGGATTTGCCAAACGCACAAAGCCCTTCAATCTCCTTCCGAAGACCGCGGGCCGAGTTGTTATTATTATTATTACATTCTTAATTAAAAGTTGGGGGGGGTTTCGTTCACTTGGTATTGATTGCTGAGGAAGTGAAAATTTTAATCTTAATTTTCTTTTAGATCGAATGAGCAAAAATTAAAAGGCTGAAGGCAGTAAGTGCAGCTGAGCCGCCAGTTCTTAGAAAGCCAGAGAATCATTTATGTGCATTTGCATTAAAAATAAATACAGTCCGATCTCCCATGCGATCCCACTGTTCGGGCTATTTCTTTTAAAACAGGGAAGTCTTTTTTTTTTTTTTTTTTTTTTAGAAAAGGGGGAAAGGCAAACAGATACATAGATATATTTAAGACAAAAAAAAAAAAGACGAAGAAAAAAAAACAGCGATTTCATTCCTACCGACCTTATCCCCGCCGTAGCGAGGATCACCGAGTGGCTCCGGCAGAGCGAGGGCTCCTACCGCAGATTTTCCCCACGATTTTCGTTTCACCGATGAGGCCGAGCGCCGCGGCCCCGGTTGTACCGGCGGCCGAGGCAGTGCGGAGCCAGGCCGGGCCGGGCCGTACTCACCGTGGCATTTGATGTCCCCCTGCGTGTCGTCGCGCTTCTCGAGCTTGGCTTTGCCGTCCTCCTGCTCGAGTTTGGGCCTGAAGCTCTCCGGGGCCGCGCTGCCCTCCTGTTTGGGAGTGTGATGGGGAGAGGGGACACTGGTACTGTAAGGTGCACACGCCGCCAGCGGTTTGCTGTCGCCCAAAATGTCCTTAATTAAAAAAGAAGAGGTGGAAGTCCTGGGGCCCGAGCTGGCCGAGCCCAGCTGGGGCGGCGGCGGCTGCGGGGGCGACGGCTGCAAACTCGGTGGCGGCGGCGGTGGGTGCGGGCCGAGGTGGAGGTGGTGCGGCGGCGGCGGCGGCGGGAGGCTTTCCGCTACCCCCAGGTGCGGCTCGGCGTGCTCCATGCTCACCGAGATGGGCGACGAGGGCGCCGTGCCCACCGTGTCGATTTCCGAGCAGGGGGACGGCGTGGCCTGGCTCCTAAAATCCGCCGGCCGGCCGTCGCCGTGGGGGCGAAAATCTCCGTTCATGACTCCGGGACTGCCGGTGCTGCCACCCGACAAGATCGTGTCTATCCCGAAGCTGGACCCGCTCGGCCCCTCCATGGCGGACCGCTCAGCGCCGCGTCCACATCCCCGTGGGCGGCCGCGGGGGTCTCGCCGGGTGTGGANCTAACCAACTTTGTTGCGGGAAGTTGCGGGCGCGGAGCGGGGCGGACACCGGCCACTGCGGCGCGCCCGCCCGTGCCCACCGAGCTCCTCTCGGCGGCGGCGACTCCCCCCGTGACGTCACAGCCGCCGCGTCCCCCCCGCCGTTTATTATAAACCCGGGCTTTTGCCGCCGCCGCCGCCCGCCCCCATTGGCAGAGGGCCGAGAGGGGGCTGACGCAGCGAGGGCGGCAGCCAATCGGCGGCGGCGGCGGGCACGGACGCGGGAGGCGGGGGCGCACCCCCGCTCCCTCCTGGACCTGTCCGCGCCGCCGCCGCCCCGTCGGGCCCCGATTTCCCGGTCGTCGGAGCGGATCCCCCGGAGAGTATCATCCGGTGTCCCCGGGACGGTTCCTTGCTTGAAGGTCAGAATAATAGGAAGCCCCAGCGACAAGACGTCGTGTTAATCCTGAGGAAGCAGCGTGTCAAGCTAATTAGAAGAGTAATTATAAAGGTGATAATGAGTGATTTAGAGTACTCAGAGTTTTATTTTAGTGGGTATTACCATTTCCAGGGTCCTATGAAGCACAGTCCGATCTCTCCCTTCCTGGCCTCCAGTAGCCCCGAGACCCAACCAGCCCCGAAAACAGGATCTGCGACCCCAAACCTCGAGGGCACAGGGGAACTGGGCACTGCAATGGGGATGCAGGGAAAGATCAGGGCAGGAGGAGCGCAAGAGGGTTTTTTCGGCTGTTAGTGCTCAGACGAGGGCACTAGCTGCTACCTTAGGTGTAGGGCTGCTGGCGTCCCCACCCCGCACACAACGGCTGTCCCAGTGATGGGAGCCCGCCGTCAGTCCGGAGTGAGGAGCGGGAAGCGAGGACACGACGGTTCTTTCTAAACCCCTCAACGTTCAGCCTGCCCCGTCCCAGGAGTGCTCTGTCCAGCCCTACACAGTGCGGATGTGGTGGCAGCGCGGGCGCGCCTCCACTCCGTTTCCCACCGCATTAGGTTTTCCTAGGAAAGCCGTCCTGCACAGAGGTACAGGGAGTGCATGGGGAGCACAAAGGACTCGAGAGACCGTGTCCAGCTGGTAACTCGTTGCGAGCGGTTGGATCCGACGTGAAGCGCCGCAGCCCCGGGACAGCGGTACGGGATGCGAAGCTGCACCTCGACATGAGAGATGTCAATGTGGAGATCGCCGCGGCCTTCGGCTCCGCTTCCGACGGCTTGGGGCCGGCCTTCCCTTGGGGACGAGGCCGGGGAACTTCTGGATCCTCGCTGGTAAAAATCATGGTCTTCTCTGGGATTCACCAGTCACTGATGCCACCCCCGAAAGGTACTGTGGCGGGGGCAGATCCCGGCCTCACTGCCGCACTTCGGCAGAAGATATTCGACGGCAGGAAGGCCTGCCCACAGGCAACTCGTTGGTACCGAACATCCTCCCCTCCGTCTCGACGGCCCGGCATCACCGCCAGCCGCCCCGCGGGCAGCCGGGGGCAGCCAGCCGTACGGTTTGCCGCCCGGTTTTAGGCACAGGTGCTGCGCCCGGAGGCCGGTGAAGGAGCAGAGGCAGCGGGCCCGAAAGAGATGCAGGGCCGCCCGTGTCCGCTGGGCGGCGGTGGCGGCCACCCCAGTTGTCCCCGACGGGCGCCCAGCGCGGACGGGGCCGGAGGCAGCGCCGGGACTTCAACCCCAGTGCGAACCGGGTCGGCAGCATGGCGGGGTGACCTCCTGCGAGCACATCCCTATAGATCGGGACTTTTGAAAAAACAAGAAGAGGAAAAGGGGACAGAAAAACGGCGAAAACTGAGGAGTAAAATGAAAGAAGAAGAGAAAGCGAAAAAAAGTATCTACAAAAATGCACAGGCTGATTTCCTGCAGCAGGGAAGCAGCCCGCGGCAGCTATATTTATCCTGCTGTCTTGGTTTGCAATTTACCAAAACTATGTCCTAATTATACCTGAGGGAATGCGGGATCTGGGGTAATATGTTACACTAGCATAATCCTTTAACTCACAATACACTTCCCCGTCCCTGAGTCGGGATTTAGGGCTTAAAGTCATGCTCCTGAAGAGTGAACACCTTTCATTTCCTTCCTCTTAATTTTTAATCCTCGACTCCATTGTTTAGAAATATTCTGGGGGAAAGCGGCGGCGAGGCCCGGCCCGCCCAGGGCAGCCGCTTTGCTCCTGGCCAGGTTTCACAGACCCTGGACCGCCTGCAGCCTCGGCGTGTCCTGCTCCTCCGCGGGCACTGCTGGCCGGTCTGGACTCCCAGAGCACTGATTAGCTCTGTACAGGGGCACCTCACGCACAAGGCCTTCCACCTCCTGCCTGCACCCTCCGCGGTCGAGGAGACCGGAGGGATGCCCCTTGTACTTGTTGAGGCCGAGAGTGAATGCTGACAGCTGCCGCCCAGTGTTCCCTCAGCCCCTGACTGGGTGACCCTCCTTTCCCATCTATGCCACCCGTCTGACTGCGGGCAAAGCCGCGGAGCTCCCCCTCCCAATAAATCAGCAACAACCGAATCAAAACGATGAGCGAAGGTGCCACTCAGAGGACTTCGACGGGGCCCCGCTCGTTAATTAGCAGGCAGCTAATTAGAGCGGCACTTAGAGCGCTAATCAATGGCCCGATAGAGGCTGGGGGCAGCGAGCGGCAGGGACGGGGTATCATGTGCCTGTTCGACAGCCCATCCCTGCCGGCAGGGCAGTCTCGGCAAAGGCACGACGGACGGGCCCCAAGCTCCGGCCAGTGGAGTCCGGCAACTGGCACTTTGGCCCCAACGGGAAGCCTCCGCCCCACCGAGGGGATCCCGAGAAGCAGGGTGCAGGAGTCCGGGTTGCCTCCGCCAAGCAGCTCGGGGATGACAGGTCGCAGCATTTCGGCCTCGGGATGGGTTACTTCCCCCTCGGATTTTGGTGCGCTGTTGTATCGATTCACTGGCAGCACCGCAGCTCGGAGGGAGTGGGGGCTGGAAGGGGCCGGGAGGGACCGAGCCCGTTGTACTGTGAAATTTAACAGTCTGAACATCTCTTTATTAAAAGCTGCTGCTTGACATTTACACTGTGCCAACAGACTCGCCGTCTAATCCAGGCGAAAATATATTGTACCTCGGAGTAATTGGGGCTGCTGCAAGAGAAGCTACAGAACGTTTCCCAGCGGAACAAAACGGCGCGGAGCAGCGCGGTATCAGACGCGGGGCGAGCGCAGCCACGAACTGCTCGTCCTTGGCCAACCGGTCCCGTCGCCCGGGCAGCGGCTCTCAGATGCCTTCCGCCTTTCCGCTCTTAAAGCCAAAATAAAAAAAATAAAAAAAGAAAATCGAAGAAAGTAAACTTTCTGTTCCAAAAAATTAATCTCAACGTTTAGTGCTACTGTTTTTCTTTTGTCAAATGTTTCCCCTGATGCAGGCTGAGGACACGATCAGAAATGCTCAGGGAGCAGAAAGCACATTGATTTCAGCTTGTTCTGTCCGCAGACAGGCCCTGACAAGGTTGTTAGAACAGTTGGGGAGGTCTCTACAATCACTTAATTACCAAAGCTGTCACTCAGGCGGGACGGGACTGGCCGCTCATGTGGCTGCGAGGAGCATTCCACTACTGGGTTTCCTCCTTGATGGATCTGTGCTGATGGCATTGCAAAATAATTATAGTGAATTTTCTGATGTGTGATTTTATACCACGTTCATGCTTCAGAAAGGTAATCGGAAGGATGAGAAGGGTCAGTGCCATTTCAGATTACCTGAAGTCCAAGAGAAAGGGTAAAAAAAACAAAACAAAAAACAAAAAACCAAACCACAGAAGCCAGGGAGCAGAGAGGAGGAGGGCTGCGAGGAAGGGGCACAGCGATGCGATTGAGAATTGCTGAAGGGTATTGCAAGCAATTCGTCAAACTGTGCAAGTGATTTCCTTCCGAGCCAACAAATGGCAGATTGATTTTGT
>VXBA01006210.1:480331-520331 GCA_013399895.1 Serilophus lunatus | reverse complement strand
TGCTGTCTACCCATAGTCTTTGCACTTAAAAGGACTCTTCTAGCTATGGTGAACTTTACAGAAGCCCTGTATTTTCCTCTACTCAGACAATCAGAAAAAGAGATGGAGACAGAACTTTTGGGAATAAGGGAATCTCAGGTTCTGTGGCTTGGTGGTGAGCGATCACTCCAAACATAACAATGCCCTTACTCAGAGCCAACTCTGTGCTGCACCAAAACCCACAAAGCAGTATGTGATAGGCATAGGAAGTAAGGTTCTTAGGCATCCTGGCACCAGGAGACTAGGTTTGCTCAGGAGAGGAAGCCCCTTCTGCTGCTGGTTGTTGCTTCTTTCCACCAACTGGACCTTCGTTCACAGGGCCCTCTTTGTCTCCCCTGTCTACACCAAAAGACTGGAAGCTGTAAGTCAGCTTGCAGGGAGATCTGAAGCAGCCAGCATAAATGCACGTCAGAGTGGAGAAAGCCCTGATCCAGGGACACCCTCATCCCACTGCCTCGGGAGGCTCCCTACTGCTGGAGGGCTCAAGTGCTGCGCTTGAAGCCAGAGCTGAAGGCAGGGTTCGGGAAGAAGAGCAGATGGGCGAGGGAGAGAGAAGAAGCATAAAATTGATGGATGTCATTTTGTGTTCCCTTGAACACTGTAAGCTAAAATATATCCCAGCCTTTGCCCAGGGGACAACAGGGTTAGGCAGGGTGGCATGCTTCTTGCAGCCCTGAAATGGAAATGGGAGCAGAGGAAAAGAGCAGGTCAGTTGTGCCTACCCTGTGCAATGTGTTGGAGAACTTCATGGCTCTTTGCACTAACACACCAGGTTCAAAGTCTTCCTTCCCTAATGCCTCTTTCTACAGACCAGCAAATCCCATTCCCTTGACCAGGTAGGTAGAATAGCAGGTTTCTTAATCTCTCTTAATGAGATCTCAAATCTTATCACCCAATGCCTGCTGCTGTAAGAAGGGCTGTGTCTCAGACCCATATATGTGGTACAGGCCTCCTGTAGCCACATGCTACAGAAATGCAACACATCCATCTTGTAAGCAGGAAGCAAGGGCTGAGCAGACTCCTTACTTCCCTGCTAAAGGAGGTTCTCTGACAGGCATGCCTCTAATGCAGGATAGCAGGCACCATGATGGAGCTAAAGGACAGTTTCTGACTACAATGAGATGAATTAACTTGACACCATCTGGCAGCAGTTTTTCATTTCTGACAATATTTAAAACTTAATTTGAGCTCAGGCGGTGATAAATAGGTCTCGGATCTCACCTGGCTTTGGTAACCTCTTGATCTGGGCATATCAAGTCATTTATCTGAGCTTGTAGATTCTGATATTTTATTGCTATATTTAATCTAAATAGACTGCTGGACACTGCCCTTATTGCACCCTGGTAATCCTGGATTGATCCTGCTGAAGCAAGTGGGCAGGAATGACATCTACGTCTGTCTTTCATCAAACACATGATGAAAGTTGATCATGTTTAAGCATGTTCTCCCAGCTGGAATCTGTAGCAGATGATAGCCATGAAGCATTAGTGTTCCCAAACATCTAATGACAGGGTGGACATTTTACTATTACTGTTACAATTCTTTCCTTTAAAATCTAACTTTGTTCTATTTTTCTCACCCTAAGTACTGATAATGATGGCTTTAGCATGTATATATATATAGAGAGATGCTTTAGTCTCTATATAAATAAATAATCCCTTTAGACAGAGCAGCATGACAGCAAAAGCTTTCAGATGAAAACATGATATGAAAATATAGCATGTCTCTTTATGTTCTACAGCAAATGCAAAGAAAATGTATTGTTTCAAATATATGCAATCATTTTTATCTGCTTACCTGTAGATGCTCTATATGGCTCTGTGTATGAGACAGTATATTCTCTGTCTCCTGCAGACATCTCAATTTATTTCAAGCTTCCATTCTTTCACATATCTTTATGAATTTGAAGGAGCTGCTTAGAATTTGTCACTTATTTTTAACAATATAATTTTCTTTGGAAGGAACATTCCTGCTAAGCTTGACATGTGATATTTAATCACATATTGACCACTCAGGATTACTTTAATGCTTCCTGTCAGCTCCAGTACAGCAGGCAGAGTTCAAGCAACACATTTGCCTGGAGTTCAGTATTCATTTAAATCAAATTTGTCAGCTTTCAATTTTTTTAAATGTAATATTTTATTTTTATTAAATGCAAGTTAATAATGTCTTGTCAGGCCAAGGGCATATTTTAATGTGAACTCAGATGTTAAGTGAAATTGGAGCCATAACACCCTGCTAATAGAGTCATACAGTCATCTTAATGCCAGCATCTCAACCTAGCACAAACATGCGCTGGCTTTGTGTTCAGTTGTCTCAGGGAACCTTTTCAGATGCACAAAACACATCCACACAAACACACACACATGCACATCTTCTTAAATGCACATGCTCCTGAGTGTGGGAGCCTATGACACTTGTGTGTGTTGCTTAAAGATTTCCATGTGCTCTTTTTTTCTTTTCATAAGGCATCTTACTTGACTGGTGACATAACAACCTGGATTATTAATGTTGTCTATTTTCAGCTTCATCTCTAATTTTCCATGGTGCTATCTGTAGTGACTTGGGGTTTTTTTCTGACAATATTTCTGCATGCAAGTGTACATATATGAATACAGCTTTTCTTCAGAGAGCTGAAGACACAGCAAGCATGTGCCCTCTATACATGCAACCTTGTGTATGCCTGGATGAGTCAATATTAGACATACACATACTCACGTATATAAAACATTTGTGCATCACAAGCACATAGAGAGTTCATCTGCTCACACTACACACTGTATGATACACACTCAAAAATGATAGGTGATTCTCTGAAATATTTATCTTTGCTTGAGTGAAGAGTTATCCCTCTTGTTGTTCACAAAGACAAATGTAGCAATGAGCAGCCGTTGCACGTTAAAAGGTAGGAGATGGATGGAGACTGATCTAGCCTTACAAACACACTGTAAACCACAGCACTGTAAAGGAACATAAGTGTCACAGAGGGTGATAAAACACTGCATCTTTACCAAGCATTTGCCAGCAGCAGGACAAACCCAGGACTCAAGTCACCACGCTGCAACTATGGGCTCCAGAGCCTCTAGAGCTCACTCATCACCATAGAGTTCAGCTGCTGTGCCCTGCTGGGGATAGGTAATGGCACCTTATGTCTTTCACCTCCTAAATCACCATCTCTGAAAGGGCACAGGTCACTGTGGTGTGGAGCCATCCCTGTCTGACAGCTGTGCTGAGGCAGTGGTGGTGAGGCAGTGCCATGCGTGGCCGGGGTGCACGGGTGTCCCCATCACTGGCTACCCGTGAGATTGACACTAATTGACACCCTTGTCAGCAGGCTCGGCAGTGAGGCCGAGGAGCGAGTGGGTGCAGAGGTGCACACACCCCTCTCAGGCCCGGGCTGGAGCCCATTATCCCATGCAGCAGACATCCACACCCTGCCTCCCAGAAAAGCCATGCTCGAGCACTTCCCACAGCCACAAATGCAATTACAGCACAGGGTAATAATGGTGAAGGGAGAAAGAGAGATGCTGAGATTAAACAATGTTTTCCCGTGGCATCTGAGAGGAGAAGACGCGTCACCACCTTAGAGAGAGATTACAAAGCTGTTAGGAGGGTCAGGGCCACAGAAGCAGTTTTTATGTTAAAAGCACCCAGAGGGTGTTCCAAGGCAGATCCGGGCATCCAAGATACTTGTGCCCAAGGCTGGCCTCGTGGGCTGAAGAAGGAGGGATTTTAAAACCAAAGAATTGTGTTTCTCACAGGTTTGCATAAATCTCTGAACGTGCCTCTCGTGCCTCTGGTTACAGAGGTAAGAGAGGCACAGGTCCAGCATCATTTCCCCAGGCAGCTCTGGAGATCTGACCTCAGTTTTTAACCAATCCCTGGTAGAAAGTATGAGAGAAGAAGCCATAATTTCTCTCATCAGGAAAGTCCCATCCTGGGCCCCCAGGAGCCTCCCAGCCCAGAGCCACACCATTGTCCCTTTACTGCTCGACTGAGCAGAGCAGCCCTGGTCCCAGTGGGGAGAGACAGACAAGTCAAGCATATTTGAAATGGAGACATTTGTTTTTCCTGTGCTCACCTCCATCACACAAGCACACAGCTGCAAGTAGAGGTATTGAGGTTTCCTTGCCGGCTTTCTCTCCTCTGCCAAGGGCAGCAGCGCAGGTGCCCTGTGCACGTTCTTTGTTGTCCCACATCTGTGCAGGAATGCATATGCTCATACTTTCCTGCTTTACTTTCCTACTTTTACGTGCCTTACTGGCAGACGGGTGTTGGCAAAACCTCCTCCAACAGAGAGGCCAAATATCTGGGGGTTAAGTGTGCGTCTTTGGCACTGTCTCCTTACACTTTACCTCTACTTGCATCTATTTTTGAAATTCTCCATAGGGCATGCTGAAAACCTGCATGCATTATCCAACCCTCAGCATGTGCCCAGACCGCCTCTCTTTTTACAGGTACTTCTGTTGTCATTGCTTCCACCACCCTAGGCTAGCCTTCCCATCCAGTACCACCCCTATCACGGGGGAAAAACACATCTCTATCAGGCTTTAACACCCTTCAGTGGGTTTTCCAGCAAGTACCTGTCTGATCTCCAGGGTGGTGTGAGGATCCCTTGTCCAAGCCCACATCCATCATGACCAGTGTCTGGGAGTTGCTGGCTGCCTTCCAGTCAGTGCTGGGCATGGCACAAAGATAGGCCAACACAGAGCTGAGCTCAGGACCCACTCAGAGACAGAGGTCAACATCCTGCATTGCCCACAGGAAAAGGAAATGGAAAAAATGTTGAAAAAATGCATCAGGGGACTTAGGTTTAATGTGCCTCTACTCTTTGGTTGGTACCTGAGAACAGCAATGCCCTGGGCAGACTTGGATTGGGCTGCAGCCATAACTGTGCCTATTGTTCCAAGTCAGTTCAGGAAGGCAGGGGCAGCCGAGCAGTGGGGCTCCTGTGGCTGTTGCTGTCCGGTGAAGCTGTGCTCAAGTAAAGGGTTCTCAGGCTCTAATGCTCTCTGGAAGCCAAAAATGAGAGCCCTTTGCAAAGTAGAGAAGCAGCTGCACCTCTTGTCACCCAGCTCAGCTCCATCCTCTGTCAGGGAAAACACTTCCCACTGTGTAAGAAAACCCTCTAGAGGACATTTCCCGACTGCTGTGTTCCCTCTGGAGATAAGCAAGATTTTTCTAAGGAAAGAAGATTTTGCAACTGTGTTTCTAGGCTTTGCTTACACCTCCTTGCCATCCATCCTGCTGTACTGGACCACTGCTTCCCATCACCGAACACACAACCTCTCCTGTCCCACTCTGATGCCCCAGATTTATCCCAGTGAAGAACAGTTAAAGTTAATGCCATTACATCATCATAAAACTGGTGTAACAGAAAATTGGCCCGAAGAGGATCGCATCCATTTACATGTTTGTTTAGACTGCACAGACGTAATAAGGCTGTCCAGATGCTAATGATCAAAAATACAATAAGTTGGCAATAAGGCATATATATTAATTATAACTACAGTTCAAACATCAGCTAGTTTACATAAGAGTAATTAGAATCACAATTGACCTTTAGCAGAAATATAGGGCTATGCTTGATTCTAGCCACTAGCATTCAAAAGATTCACTTAAATGGTATTCCTAATTCATAACTGCATACTTTGTGAAAAACATTTTTATGTCAAACTGAAGATTACTTTTCTCTTGTGCGTTTGAGGAAGAGAAAACCCTGTTCTCTACACCAACACACTCAAATTCTCAGGAAAATGGTCTAATATGCAACATCAGAGTAAAAAATATATATTTATTCTAAAAAACTACCTGATTTGTCATCAGAAAAGCTGTTATATTTACCCTTTATCTAAGAATGATGAAATAACATCCAGTCATGTGATACTCCCACCTATTTACTTCTCAGTTCTTCTGGACTATTTGTTTCTTGTACCAGTCAGAGAAATTCCATTCTTTCATGAGGAACATATATTTTATATCACATCACTGCCTTCCATGATTCCTGGCACCTTGGGCTAGAGCCTTCTCCCCAGTGCCCTACAAGGCAGCACTAGCCTCAGGGGTCAGAGAGAGGCAACAAAAGCATCAGCTGGAAGAACATTTACAGAAGGAAAATGGGGAACAGTCCCCTCAGTTTTACCTGCCTTTGAAGTCCATGGATCATTTTGCAAATCCTTCCCCATGCCAGGATGTCTGGCAGGAAAATAGCATGGATTTTGAGGGGATAGTTTGGAGGAGTCCGTTGGAGAGCAGGAATGTTTCGCATGAGCGGGGACAGCTGGGGCAAGCCCACCATTTGCAAACGTGCCTGTGGTTATGCTTTCAATAGGTGGCACTTATGAATAATAATATGCATAATCTATCTTGTGCCCAGGCAGGAGAGAAAACATAAGTGGACAAGCCTGAAGGCATGGCCGTCTATTAAATGTTGCTTGGGAATTCTCTGCAGAGTTAGGGCAAAACTGTGCTGCTAAACATGGCTGGGGGATTTACATGTTTAAGAAAAGAGGACTAATTGAAAATCTCTCTCTTCTGGGTGAATGATTTACATTTCTTGCAGATCAAATTGCAGAGGGTGACATACAGTTTTGCCCTTTTGTTGTTTATTTGATTGCAAGCCTTCATTGCTAACTTTCCTTTTATTAAGGAGCTTCAATGCAGACTGTCAGAAAAAGCCCAAATTCCCAAGCCATACTATGCACCTAAGTCTAAACCCTGCAGAAATTCACAGTCCAGCTTTGTTCTGTGACCATTTGTAGACAAATTAAGTACCCAGGGCTCAGGATCTTAGTAATTAAATATAAAAATAATTAGAAAATTGCAAAAAAAATAAACCCACACTCTCTTCTACCTATCATTGCAAATGTAGTCCAGGTCTATTCCCATCAGCAGCAAGAACAGTATATCATAAAGGAAAGACATACCTAATTTTGAAGTACTCAAGGAAATAAGCGTTTTGGACTTTTCCCAAAGAAATATGCATCAGACTGACCTTTATTTTTTATCTGTTTATATAATGCCCCAGCTGCTTTCTTTTAAAACAAAGAAAAAAAGTGGTATTATTTAAAAAGAAGAAATACATGTCTAATCCTGGGGAATCCACTTCCTTTGCACTGCAAACCGGGGGCACATACTGTCCAGATCCCCGGGATACTCCGATTCCTCAGGGACCATGGGAAATAACTTCTTCTCCCAGCGGAGTAACTCAGCCCAGGAAATGGCTCCCACCAGCTCAGAAACAAGCCTGTTATAGAGGTGAGAAAGTAAGCTTAGAAAACCCAGCATTTACCTGTGAGCCAGGAAAGTGGAACAGATGAGGAGGAGCTCTTTCACGAGACATCAACCTGACCTCAACAGAAGGTCTATAGCTGGGGACACCGCAAACACAATGCTCATTAGAAATGCGATGCCAACAGCACTTACAAGGGCAAGAGGTTTCTCACTGCATGGCTCAAGACCCAAGTCACTCCCGGGGCAGGAGACCCACTCATCACTTACTTATCACACCTCAAACAACTCAGCTGCAGAAGAGTATTGTAGTGCTGGTATTTTAATTTCAGGTAGCTGTATGAGGAGTGGACAGCCTCATTGCCTTAGTACAACAGGGCAAGGGGGAGGGCGGCAGAAGAATTTAACACTGTAAATCACAGGTAGTGGTCTTCTAAGTCCATGTACACAAAAGGCAGAGCACAAATTGGAGAAAACAACACAAGTATAAAACATCAAATGTTTTAACTTTCGTACTGCTGTTGGTCAAGCAAAAAAATCTATTGACATGGGAAGAAAAAACATCTTGGGATCTTGATAAAGCTGTGGAAGGTTATTTAGAGGATGGCTTCCCTGTGCCAGTTAAAAGCGATTGTGCTCTCCTGAAATATATTCCATCATGGAAGTTCTCTCCAAAGATGCCACAGCAGAAGAGCTGGCAGCCCAGGGTTTTCCCACACTCTACTCTGGGTGTTCCAGGAAGGCAAAATTAAATGCTGAAAAGAAGGTGGAATGCAAGAAGAATCCAATATCAGGCTTTTTGACGGCTTTGCCACTGCTAATCACCTCCATACATGTGACCTGGGTGTAAAATGTTCCTATATCAGACCTGTGGCTGTGCATAGGTGTAAATTACTACACAAGGTTCAAGGCAGCCTCAGCCATGTCCAAGCTGCCTAATTAGCAGTTGTTAATGTGGCAGAGCTATAAAGTGCTAATATTCAAATGTTATGGCTGTGATGCTGCTTGCCGAAATCCGTAAAGTGTTTGGAAGCTGGATAGTGTTACTGACTAAACCCTCTTCCCTCTCAAGCAAAGGCTCAAAGGCAGCCACGCTAATTAACCCCTCCTTTTAGTGCATCCATGGTGAAAATGTAATGCTGCACCAGGGCTGCTGCCACAACAGTGCCTGGCCCTAGCAGGAGGTGCTGCAGGGCTGCAAGAGCAGAGCTCTTGTTTTCTATCTCAAGCAAGGCAGCCCTCTAATTTGGGTATTGCTGTTCTGGGTGGTGAAGATGAAAAATCAAATATTTGTTTGTAGGATTGTTATTTTAAAACTAAGGCCTTCGACTCATACAGTCATACTCTAAAACAAGGCCTACAGAGCTGGAGAAAAGCACTCATATAACATATAGCACTTGACATTGCCTATGGCTAAATATGGGGAACAAGATGTTCTCTGTGGCCATACCAAGCTTCCTTAGTCATATACACTTTAATCTAAGCCTGGCTACAGGGAGAGATTCCCAGCCCCATTCTCCCTTCTGAGCAGCAGCAGCAGGGCAAGTACAGTGTGCGTCCACTGAAGCATGGCCAATGCAACACCAAGGTTCAACTCTGTGCAGATCAACCCAGTCAGGCAGGAGCATGCCCTTGGTGCAGTTAATTTTAGAGTTATTTTCTATGGTTAGCATCAAAAATACTTCCTACTGCATGCACATATGAAAATATGGCTCACTAATTTCATGAATGGAAGAGTGCATGTCTAATCCCCTTCCTCCCAAATCCCTTGGGAAGCTATGTGTTGTACCCAGACAGCACAGCCCATGGCACAGAGACATGCCTACGTTGGATTGATTTCCACAGCATCTTTGGGAGGAGAAGGCCACGGGCAAGGAGCTGCTTAGGGACCCTTGTCATAAGTCCATCTTCCCCAGAGGAAGGGGTCCCAGGAACCCAATTAGGGCCTGTGAATCCACAGGGATTCAATCCAATCTACACACACTGATGCTGACATCAAATGTCCTAAGCTTGCAGAAGAAGTTGGTACCATGATCCCTGCTTTACCGCTGGAAAAGGGACCTGTCAGAGGTAGCAAGACTTTCCCAAGCAGCACACCTAGGCAAAGCAGCTTCATTTCTTCAGTCTGTGGATCCTTCAGCCAGCCAAATTCTCAAAAGAGAAGATCCTCATTTTATAAAATTTTTACAACACTTCTAACCCCCCGAAGACTCATGCTGGAAATACATATAGCGAGTTGACTAACAGACTTGAGTTTGCCAATACAGCTTGATCCAAGTCCAAAAAAAAAAAGAGAAACCCAACTGAACTCAGGCTTTGGCCTCACATGAGGGTGGGTTGAGGCTGTGGTGGGGAGAAGGGCTTTGCTTACCCAGCACAGTCCTCTGGCCATGGCAGCCAGATCTCTGATGCCAGGTTTGGCAGATGGGAGCACGGGGAAGAGCTGGATGGGGCTGGAAATTCCGCATAACTCTCTGAAAAGGTATCTTATAAAAAAGTGATTTTTCCCAGCATCCTACAGGTAAAAAAAAAAAAAAAAAAAAAAGAAAGAAAACAAATTAAATCTCATCAAAAGCAACAGAGCCTGTTAAGAAGGCAGGCATTGGCAGAGCTGGATTCAATCACACTGTGCATGAGGGAAGTCCCTGTGACTGAGAAGCAAATGGGTGTCTGCAGAACAGCATAAATTAATACAGCAGCTGCTGTTTTTGTAGGGAAATCAAACCCTGGCCATCCCCTTTCACAAACAGAAACTTCACAGATGTGCTAGAAGATATTTCATTACTAGGTATTTTGAATTTTCAACATGAGAAATATTACCTAGTGTTAGTAATGTTATTTGTTTCATAGGGAAGGAATTAACATTCCTGGGGCTCAGAAAGGAGGAATATGCCACCAAAGCAAGCAAATATGATTATCTCTTTGTTTTCACAGGTCCTCGTGCAGCCAACTGCAGGTCTTGGAGATACACTCCAGGCCTGCGTCAAAGTATGGCACTCCTTCATTAGCACTTCAAGGGCTCTGAAGCTGGGAAAGGGAAGGACTCTAGTCTCAGAGGAAGATTCTTCATCAGTGTATACCATGTAAGCGTGAGGTTACTCCTGATTTGTTTTGGCATTGCTGAAAGTAGCACCTGTTCCCTGTACTTATTTATGTCTTATATAAAAGATCTATAATTTAAAAAACCAGACAGATTATTGTCTCATTTATATCAGCATAACTCTGGAATAACAATTCTAACTCCAGATAGTTGGAATGTCTTAAGGAGCTGATCTGGCCCAGTGGCTTTATTTCTGGTGCTCTACTCCACCTCCGAATTTTAAAAATGGTATGTTCATGCTCTGAGGCAAACCTAATTTTCCAGCTCAAACATTTTATGCAATATTTTAGTAGGCTGTTTCATACTGCTATACAGTCTCCAATTTTAAGTATTATCAATAATGTATTCTTCCATGTAACCTCTAACTCTCACAATAGAATAAAATAAAAAACACATCAACAAAAAATTGTCTCTGCTTGGCAATGCTGTGTGAATGTTAAATTTCCCATTTCACAATGCAGCCATTGCTATAAACTCTGAGGGCGGATTAACGCTCTTCTGGTACTTCACTGTATCAGAACACGGATTTGCAGACAACAGCTGCAGCAAATTCCCTTGACTGAGAAGAATTACAAGTATTATCACCTAGATCATTAAACTGGGTTCATAGATTGCAGAATGTCTTCAATCAATTCATCTAAGATAACTTGAAGCCAGCTGGACCCCCTCAGTGAGAACTTGACTTAATTGGCCAATAAGTGGCTGGAAAAGGTGCATGCGATTTGATAAAATTACAGACTGCAGAAGTGATTACAGTTTGGAGAACCACAGAGGGTAGCCTCTGGGTCAGCCCTTTTGGAGAGGGCTAAGTTAATGTCCACTATTAAGTGCTGCTGTGAAAAATGTTGGCCCACTTGGTGCTCAGATGTAAAGTGTATCCAGGTCATTCCTCAGCTGATGGAATGAGAGATGTGCACATTTATCACTGCTCTGGCCTCATTTCTGCCTTGGTAATAGTTGTACACTAACAACTGCTGGCAGTTTCATGGTTTTCTGGGTACCTTTCATTTTATTGGCATAACTAAAATATTATCTGAGAAAAGCAATCCATCTGCTAAAGAAAAACACTTTCTTTCAATTATGTCCCCAGAGTCTTTTCTTAAGAAAGGTTAAAGCACGAGGAAGTTGAAAAATATACATTAGTTTGTTTTTATTTTTTCCAATCTACTGCAAATGTGCTTGCTTGCTACTGGATAAGTGGTAGGTCTACATATTTACCACCGCAAAATGTTAGAGAGTATGCCTAGTTTTAGGAAAAGGGTAAACTCACAGTATCAGATTAGTCTTTCAGTACAAAGCATTATTTAAAAGCAATTGCTTATCTTCCTCTTCCTGCCCCCCCCCCCCCCAAAAAAAAAAAGGATAGAAAAGATTGCAGTAATAAAAAAGATTAAGTCATTTCTCCAATATTTTATATTCATCATGAAATATATTGGGTCATTTGCAGAAAAGCAATATTTTTACAAATGGACCTACAGAGTGTAAAGAAACCATCACGCTACCTGATTGTGTTAAACATCATGGAAAAACAGAGCTTGATCCTGCATGAGCTCAGCAGGCAGGGCTCCCATTGACCTTGGTGAGGGGCTACTGCGCGTGGGTGCCTTCCAGGCATTAACCCTTTTGTTAGAGTCCACCCCAAGACAGGGCTTGCAATTGCTTCTGCACCGACAGAGTGTACCTGCTGTGATTTCATGTTGCTGAGGCTGCATATTTTTCATGGATTGGATAATTTTCATGGATTTTGTTTTGCTATTTTTAAATCCCTACCTTTTACAGAGCTAGTTCCAAGACTCAGCTATCTGGTGCTGATATTTAGAAGTAGCTTGTTCTCATTTCAGGGATTTTTTTGCTGTTGGCTAAGTTGTTATAATAGTAAATGGTGTAACATACAGTCAAAAGCCTAGGGGTTGCATAGTTAGCTCGATGCACACAAAACACCAATTAATGAAGTGTAGAAGGACATGATATATTTTACCATCAAAACATAGAAAGATGGGGCTCTGACACTATGATTTTAGGCTGCAAGTATTAGGTCAGAAAATAATTCTGCTTAAAAAAACCCAAAAGGTAAAAATGCCTACTTTCTTAAATATTTTCCTTTCATGTCAGAACCACCAGAATTCAGTTTTTTCTCACTCGTAGACAGACAGAAATTAGGTTGGCATTTGGTTACTGGATTTCCTACCATGTAACAGAACATATGTTTCTTCCCAAACGGCCACACAAATCTCGTCCCACCAAGCCACAAAGCACAGTCACCCAGGGCACAGGATGAGGTAGGCTCACCTACCTGAGTAGGCTACAACTGAGTATGTAGTTTTTGAATGAAACATCTATTTGCAGGGGTCCTTTTAAAAAGGTAATTCAGGCTTAATCTTTCCCTCCTACCTGTGGGAAGGAGATGCTGATTTCCAAATGCTTCTGGTGAAAGCAATCCATTTTGGTCATGTAAAAATGGCCTTTCAATTCATAATGTAAAGTAGAGGATGAGAAACAGTTGAAAAAGAGTCAAAACGAAGCAGGATGTCTCCAGATGGTCAGCATGACCATGTGGCAGTCCCTCCACCTCCACCTCCACCCCAATTTTTGATCCTCACAGAATTTTGTGGATTTAACCAATTTTATCCTGCATTTTTTGGGATTTGTGACCCTATCCTGGTCACTTGGAAGTGCCACTTGCTGCACAGCTGGGATAGGGACTGGCCACAGTTTTCCTGTTCCCTGGGATCTCCTTCCCCCACAATGAGTTTTCTCTTTCCCCTGCCAATGCAGATGTGCTTATTCCCTCCTGCATTAAGGACACTTCCACGTTGCAAACCTCTGCGTAAAAACATGATGCCTGTCACAGGCACAGAGGTATCATGTGAGTTGACTCACACGGATGTTTCAATTTCTGGTCCTGCCACTCCAGTCAGGTGTTTCAATTAAACAGGTAACACTCTGTTCTGATGCCTTTGATGCTAGAAAACAGATTCAGCTTTCTTACTGTTTTACACAAGAGAGTACAAAGGCTTTGGCTACATTGGGTATCCACACTCAATCTATGCACTAGCACAGGCAAAGCATTCTCCCCACTTAGCTCTTCAGTGTTGTCTTGCTAGTTAAACCCTAATGCAGAAGGCCCTTTCTAGGCAAATTTCATCATTTTAAGAACTGCCCTTGCTTGGCAGGACGATGCCATCTGCCAAAATTTACCTTTCAATGCAGGATGGAGATCCAGGGGGCTGCTTGTCCTCTGCTGCCAGCTCCACGAGAGTAGCCCTGTGTGGCCAGGGTCAAACTGGAAGCGTGTGACTTCAGTGCCACTGTGCACTCACTGCGACCTTGAATGTGATGTCTCCGTCCAGCAGCAAGCGACCAGCCGGGCCTGCCACCTTCCATGGGAGCAAAAGGGAAACTAATTGACTTGTACACGACTTAATCACATTAGCGTCCCTGGTGCTGCCATTTCCCATGTTCCCACAAGCTCGTGCCACGTTTGCTGTTACTGGTGCTCCCACACACCCTGGGGCACCGGGTTTCAGACACGCATTGAACTGTCGCTTGCAAATTTAGAAAACTATTTTTAAAGCGAACTAAGCAAACAATGGTGCTTTCTCTGCCTGTCATAAAGATCATTAAAGGAACAGTTGCTAGCAGGGATTTCAATGGCAAACAGGCCAGGCTTGGCAGGGCAGGACCTTTGCTCCAGCTCACTGCTTTCATGCTGAATTGAAGCGACGGCCCTCAATAGCCCATCACACCACTAGCTTTTCATCAGGAACCAACAACTAGCAGATCAGCATGGGCTGATCCAGCAGTCCCCAGAAAAACTATCCAAGAGCTTTCACCTTCATAGGGAAAAGCCCTCCGGGTCAGTTCTGTCACCCCAGAAGGAGAGGGTGAAGCCATCACCCACTGTGACATTTTGGTACTGCCCTGTGACAAGCTTGGTCTTCTCTCTTTGTGTGCAGACTGAAGACCTAGAAGACTTGCTACTGCAGCTCTGGCATTGTGCTACAGGCTTTGGAAGAGTCAGCATTTTTCTGAAGCCACTCCGGCCCTCAGATCCACTTGACCACCTAAGGATGGCAGTCCTACTAAACAGCAAGACCCTGTGATCATGAGCAAAACTCAAGAGCCAGCGCTAGAAAGCAAATACAAACACCTTTCAGACTTACTTTAACACTAAGATATTTAAGCCCATCTCACATCTCTGCTCCAGACATTTAATGATTAAGGACTTCAATACTGATTACCCTTACCTAGAGCTATAGCATTACTGTTTTCTACTCAGGTTGAGATGGGTGGTTCTACAATCCTCCCATTTTGGATGCCTCTATAGTACAGTGCAGAGCCCTCATCCTGAAGATGCAGGAAGCCAGGGCAGCAGGACCCCACACAAGGGGCTGCAGCAGATGGGTTTGAAGCCAGGCAGGGAACACTAAGGCAGGAAGCCCTCAGCCTGGCACTGCAGAAGAAGGCCAGAGGAGTGGGACAGAGAGGAGCCCACAACAGCCCAGATGTTGCATTCTCTCTAGGGCAGCCAGGTTGCTGGAATTGCTCCAGCTACCCAGTCCAATATTTTCCACTTAGCTACAGCAATCACTGCAGTGTAGGGTCCAGCAGAGAAGGCCCACTGCTGAGATCCCTGTGCTAAGCTAGAGGACAAGGAGTGGAAACAGGCAGACTCTATGGCTGAGCTACCAGCAAGGAACTATTAGTCCACCCTGCATGTAAGGACCAGACCCATATACTTTACTCAGCCAAACGATGGAAATACCTGGATCCACTTTGGTATGTTCTAAATACATTGCACTCTATCAGCATCCTTGGGGATCTATTAATTTTAATCATCAGTAGACAATGAAGTAATTCACATAACCTTTCCTTCCTTCCTTCTGTCTTTCAGCACCAAGAAGGTGGTTTAGAGAGAAGACTATTTATACATGGAGGAGAACAGTCTATTTTTTGTTTACTTTGAAAAAGCCTAGTATTGACTTCCATTTATCTTCCAATAAGTCCTTGTCCAGTGCAGCTCAGAATATAATCTGTTCCAAGGGCAGGTGCTCCTTAATGAGAGCTGAAATTTCCAGGGGTTTTTACTCCATTCATTAAAAGAGAAAGAAAAGGAGAGAAAAAAAGGAGAGTTAGAAAATGGCATGAAAGCATATTATCAGTAAATTGTTTCCACTGTGTTTGCAACTGTCCTTAATGTTTTATGAATATGCTAAAAAATTTGCTCAGGCATTTTTCCTTGGGCACTCCAGTTAATTACTTATTCAGAGAGCTTCCACTCTGTTCCTTGCAAAATGTGTTGTGCATTAATTCTGATTATGTACAAAAACCCACCTGCAAGGAAAAACTCTGAATCAGTAATGCTGATAAAATGAGCAGCTCTCCTGGGGCTTTACTGAGAAACAGGATACTGGACAGAATTAAAATCTTGTAGCTAAGGCTATTCATAATGTCATTAACATAAAGGCAATTAAATGAGTTTTTAACCTACAACCCTTTATTGTTATTAATGAACATTAGAAAAACACAGGAGATAAAATTGGTAATTATCTCTGCACCAAGCTATGCAATAATGTGTTTAAATATAAAAAGAAAACAAATGATTATTGTTAGTATTTTCAGTAGCAGAAGCCCCAAGGAGCAGCTCAGTCACATTTAATCACATGGTACTACACCAAGAGGGTTAATTAAATGAGGGCTTTACTTTCAGCATGCTTGGCTATTCTGTTTAATATGGAATCAACAAACAGAAACACCAATCTGCAAAATATTGTAGGCAGTGCCTATACTGTCAGGTGAGCCACTTCTACGAAAACCAAGAGAGCTTTCGTTCCCTCCATGACAAGGAGCTGAAGTCCTCTTACAAAGTTTTTATTGTCACGTGCTTTCAAAACCAATTCCAGAAACAACTATATAAATCCTGGTTCACAGCTCAAGCTTTACCATTCTGTAAAAATAAAAAAAAAAGAAACTGGGGATTTGAAAGAGACAAATGTTTTACAGTATATGGTAGATGTTGTTACAGCACGACAGTACAGAAAAAGAGCCTCCTCTTCCATTTTTTTATCAATCTATTGTATCCTCTACTTAAGCAGCCATAAATTAGAATGTTTTCTAAAGGGGAAATACACTAAAGCTCAGTGAAATAGCCTGTATCTAGATTTAAACTTATTAATTTGATGAAAGTTTTATGATTTAAATCTCAAAAATAGCTTTAGCATCTGGTTTGTAATAATTTTTTAATGTATTTACATTGGCTTGGGGGTTCAGAAATCTATTTTCTGGGCAATATGTAGCTAAACAAATAACAGTTAATACATTTTATCTTCCATGTCAGTAGACAAAGCTTTCCTAAGGAACATGTCCCTTAGCATGTCCAGATATATCTTGAGAGGGAGGAGCTGAAGACAGTTAAAGGCTGCACAGGAGCTGACACTGGTTTCATCAAGCACCATATGTTATTCCTGCAAGATCCCATGGCCAGGTGTTGCAGGGACCTGCCCTGTTCTGCATCCCTGTGCCCCCTGCATCCAGGGAGCTGGGGTTGGTAGAGGACCCTTCCCAGTAGCAGAGGGGAAGATGCAGAACTGAAGGGAAAACCAAAGAAGGAAAACTCAAAGGGTGGTTGGCCAGTGTGCCAAACACAGAGATAACTGAGGACATCACACCAGCGAGGGCTGCAAACAGGGATGCAAAGGAGGCCTGACTGAAACTCAGCTATACAGCTTCTTTTCCCCTAGAAGATATTCTTTCTGGACCTGCTAAAGAGAAGTGAGAAAGTGTAAAGAATTTAGTCAAGAGGAAAAATGACCAAAGTGCTCCCTTGCTATTTGGGAAATCTGCCTCATGAGACAGCAGAGGAAGCATTAAGAAAAGACAAATATGTAGAGGACGAACAATTAGCAGCACAGTTTACAACAGCAGATACCATTGGACAAACCAGCTGCTTCTTTTGACAGAGATTTAGCAAGGAAGAAGATAATCTGACAATTTTAGACAGAGAACTTGAAAAACTCCCTTATGCAGGGAGCGCTGGCAAAGCTCAGAGCTGGATCTCACAAGAAGCAAAAGCACCTACTAGGCTTAGACATTACTGGAGCCTAAGGAAAAAAACAGACACACTGAGAAGACGGGAGCAGAGGAGGAGATAGGGAAGGAAGCATCAGAAGAAGTGTTTTGAAGTATAAAAATCAGATGGGACCTATCGAGAGTTGATGGCTGAGAAGGGTGCAGAGCACAGAGCTGGAAGGAAAAAGCTGCTTTATGGATGAGGCAACTGGAATGGGGAGATACACTCACAGGTATTTCTGATGTTGCTGTTAAGCTGCTCACAAGTCCTTTCTAAAAACACACAGCCTTCACCATCACTGCATTAACAGCAGTGTGTGGGATCACTGGCATCAACACGCCATGCTGTTAAACAGCAAGTCATGGACAAATGTGGTATTATAACCAACAGCGTCTTCAGATAACTTAACAGCTCTAAATACCCAAAAGGTTTCCCCAACAACTACAGATTTCTCTTCCTCCTGATGCAGAAGCTGATTTCACTTGCTTGTGTAAGCCTGCTATTCACTGGTGTAATAAGAAAAGGCCCAGGCTATTCAAGTGCTGTGTAGATGCAGAAATGATGTGCATACTAACCACCTTCTCTAAGTAAAATAAGCATAGCTGGTTTAGCTTCTTTTGAACTGGGAGATGTTGCTGGAAGCCATTAAGCTAAGTGAGCTGTGGGTGGAGGTGAGATGGCCTCCAGTGCTTTGTGTGTGAGCTGCAGCCCTGGCAGGAATGCATGGTGGCACTGGGGAGGAGCACAGTGTCACTGCTGTCCTCAAGACACCACATGGGAAATGCTGCAAACACATAGCCAAATCTTGCATGCCCCATGACTTGGCAGCCTGTGAGCATATAAGCAAGGGCCATCATGCTGGAGCTCTTCTCTCTCTATCCAGAAAGCAGTTTTGGGGTGCTCTCTCTTTTAAAGTTCACACCAAATTTTTCTGTAAAAAATAGAGACACACAGCTAAGCAGAAGCACACACTATATACTGGCTTTTGGGCATCTTTTTCATTTTAGATCAGTAGTCCATGGCTTGCCTCTAAACTTTGCTCTGTTCCCTTTGCCAAGGCAAGAAGCCAACAATCTTTCCATAGCCAGATCGAGCCTATGCTGGGTTTCATTGAAAGCTGCTTGGGATGGGGCCAGACTGTGCTATCCTGCTCCAGCCGCACAGCACCACCACGCTGGGAGAAGGCAGCGCTGGTCTGCATACCCAGATGTGGCACATGGCAGATCAGCAGAACAGCTCCTCACCAGTACATTAAGACATCAACCCAAAATACAAATGAAATTTGTGAGGGCAAGAACAAGATAATGCCCCTTTGAAGAAAAATTTCATTATACATACCTTGAGGAAGTTCACAATTGCTGCAGCCACTTGTCATTTTGGACAGCTTCATCCAAGACAGTCATGTGATGTAGCAGTGATCCTAAAATGCAATGACATCCCAAGAAGTAAAGGAGTACCAAGAAGTGTCCCTGAGCTTCTAATATCACCAGCATCCAGGTCAGTTGCAAACATTCCTACTGTGCTCAGCTGAAACCCATAAACCTGGGAATAACCTGCTCCCAGTGGAGATCAGCTCTCTGGAACCATGCACCCAGGCATCTGGTCACAGTCACCGCAGTGAGAGGACCACACAAGAAATCAGTCTATTCTAGTGTGACAAATCCTATCTTCTTTATAAGCTTAGGCATGAAAGAACTACCAGGTCTGTATTTTATTTATAGTATTTTAGTGGATAAATTACATTCTTACTACTTTTTTTTGCCACCTATCCAGTATTTACAGTGACAACAGACTGTTATCTGTCATCCAGGGGACTGCCAGCTGTCTGGATAATAGCATGACTCAATATTCCTGAAGTACTAGATTTCTGTAAGAGAAGAAAAATCAATAACTGTGACAAGTGCTATCCATTAGAGCCCGAGAGTAGAGAGCAAATGATTACATAGTCATTTGTTTAATATAACAAGACTGTAAATGAAAACACTGGTAATTCAGCTTTGGGGGATAAAACATCCTTTCAAAGGCAAGATGACCATGGAGCAGTTCTACTTGACTTCCCAGGGCCAAAATACCAGCTGAAGCTCAGGGTCCCCATCCTGCCAGTTGATGGTCTTCTTTGCGATCAATAGCTTCCCCTACATACAGATCAAGGCAACAGCAGCCACCAGCACCAGCTCCCCATTCCAGGGCAGAGGCAGAAATGTTTTTTCCACACAGCTTTGCTTTTTCTTCATAAGGCTTCCCAGAGCAGAGGAATACATGCATACACAATACATTAGATATACTGAAATCTCTATTTCAATATTTATAATGTATGCTTATATTCGACAGTGTTTCTAAGCACTCAGTGAGTACGGGCAATGGGAGGTAATGAATGTGGCTGGTTTCAGAAGCACGGCCATCCTCTGCTGTCCAGTTCCCCTCCCACCCTTGGTCTCTTTCATTGTTTGGCTTTACAGCATTGTGACACTTGGGCTGATGTTTCACTTCTAAATGCCATTTCAGCTTTGGCCCCCCTCACTGGCCAGCACCCTCTCCCAGATTAGCTCTTGGGCGCCATATGGTACAAGCGGCCTGCCACACACTCACTCACTCAGCATTTAAAAACCTGCCAAAATGCTGCCTCCACTGGCAGCCTGCCTGGTGGCTCTGTGGGCGGCAAAGGGAGCATGATGCTGCCTGGAAATAATTGAGGTGAAGCTCTGCCAGGTCACACGCAGCAGCATTGGAAGCAGTGCTCCCCTTTCCCCTCCACTCCTCCACAGCATGGCCAGACATTCCTGCACAGGCACCCCCTTTGCAACTGTCCTGCTTTCCCAGCTGCCTTGCTTATGCAATAAAAAATGGCTCTCGTTTATCTCAACTGTTTTCTGCTTCATTCAGAGTATGTGCTTGGGAGACTAGCACAGGTCCATAGGCTACTCCCCAGACAGTGCCACAGGAAGCCACCCCCAGCTCTTGTCCACAGCGGGGCACCCAACCACGCAAGGACAGCTCCTGACTGTGATGTAGAGGAAAGGCAGGGCAACAGGACCACTGGGAACTTGTTGAGGTTTTCTCACCTTGCCATAGGGTCCTGTCCTAAAGCATATGCATCCCTCCTTTCACAATGGCATGTGCACGTCTTTAACTGCATGCAGGAGGGTTGATCAGTTCAACAGCATCGCCCCCACAGACTCGGTCTGGAGAAACTGAAGAGAAGTGAGCCTTGCAGAAAGTCAATCAGTAGAAGTTTGGCTCCTGGTCTCAAAGACCAGACAAAAACTGCATGAAAAAAAATCATTTACAGCAGCAGACCTCTTCCAGTGTCTCTCAGACAACACAGATATTTTTCCACTCTTCTCTCCTCCTCCTGCAGTCTGACTAAGCCTCTGGCTTTCCCACATCCCACAGCAGTTCCAACACCACTTTCTCCTCTACAAATCTGAACTGATTTTTGCTCAGTTTCCTTTTACCTCCATGAAAGTAGACTTTTCATCTTCTTGTTATACTAGAAGCAGATTGATTCAAATGTCTGGATCATCTTATATCAAACATCACCTTTTGACCTTGATCACTTTGAGAACTGTATTGGACTTTGTTTCTAGAGTTTGGCTGTGAGCTTCTCAGGGGCCTATCCAGCTGTAGGGTTTTCCCCTAGCAGTTGCCCACCCTGTCCCAAGTCCTGCTGCTAGTGCTGTGAAATGGTTTTCATCCAATGCTGTTTCACAAAAAATGCAGACTAAGACCCTGGTTTGCCTAAGCATCCACTCCAGTGGAGATGACCTACCATCCACCCCCAGTACCAGAAGCCATGAGGTGGCTGTAGCACAGACAGGCAGTCTGCCAGAGTGGCAAGGCTCACAAGAGGAGCACTTGGAGCACATTAGGATCACCAAGGCCCTGGAAACACCAGCTTCCTGAGTGGAGGAGATTGTGGACATGCTCAGTGGAACCTAGAAAAGGTTCCAACGTGGAAAACCCAACATAGGTGAGAAGTAACGTTGTCTGAACCAACCAACTAAAATTCAGTCATCCATTTCTTTGTGGCCACCTTTGAAGTGCCTCAAGCATCTGCAAACTACTGATAAAAAAAGAGTTAGGCATCCAAGTTCACTTACAGCTGAAGAAGTAGGGAAAACTTACAACTCTGTCACTTTCTGTTGGGCAAATAGATCAGCAGTTTCTAAAATGATGTTGCTCCTTAAAAGACAACGTTTTGTGTATTTGTAGCTCGTCAACTCCAGATAACTTCCAGTAGAGCATCAAACTTGCAGGAGCCTTCATTCTTCCTAGATTGGACTTCAAAGCTGTAACATTACCTGTATGTATTTGTGTGTTATTTAGCTCTTGTTAGGCTAAGCTTTGCCCTTCAGTCGCAGTGGGGAGTGGGTAGAAGAAAAGCAATATTAGAATAATTAAAAAAAAACAAAAACAAAACACTAAAAAATTGCAGGATGAAAATCCCTTTGACAGAGACTGGTGGCTACATTGGAAGTTCCTGTGCAGCGGTAAAAAAAGCAGCAGTGCCATGGTTCTGATGCATTCTGGTGAAATATTTGTATGATCTGCCTACACAAAACTTCAGATGAAACAGTCTCTTTATAAGCTTTTGATAGCTAGGATGGAGGTGGCTTTGCCATTACCTCTGTGAAATGAAAGCGATACTGAGTCTTGGTGTTCCTGGATGGAGCTGCTGATCATTGCAGTGACAGCCAAAATAGCTTTGCTTGTTTGTTGTTTACCTTATGCTAAGGGGAAGGAGCTTCTTTGTTGTCATTGTATCCTGTGATGTGGTAAAACACAATCCATGCCCAATGTGCAAAGGAATTTCAAGCCAGGAATACTTATTATCCATGCATATACAGTACTTATTGCTGCTTTGCTGTCAGTACTGCTTGCACTGCTTTAGTGAAAATAAAAGGGCGTTTGTATCTTGAGTGCCACAATGTGCTGTAACAACTTGAGTACTGCAAGGGCTGTAATACGGTTTGGTAACACACCACATACACAGGGATGACAAAGAAAGTTCTACTACAGCTACCTGGAAAGACTCACACTACAGTAAAGAAATCCCTACGAGTAACATTTGTAACCACCTGTTGCAAGGGCAGTGCTCGCACGCCCAAACACCGCCCTGGCATCCCACTGTTGGCCGCAAGGAGCTGCTGCTCCTGGGAGCTCTCGCTGTCAGCACAGGTGGCTAGAATGCATCTGAGGTGCAATTTGGCTAGCATGTGAAGCTACCTAAGAAATGTTGGTTGATCAAAACTAGTGAGTGCCTGACTAGTCATCTGACTCGGAGCCTTGTATTTTACATGCTGAACAACTTTTTAACTGAATACAGGATCCTAGGTGGACAGCATAGCCTGAAACGGTCTAAGCAGACTAAACTCTTTCAGAAGCAGCTGCTCTACCATTAACCCAAACAGGTTCCTAGGAGATGGTCCAGGTTCCTCTACAGCACAGCACAAGATCCTCTATTTTCCTGAAATAAGCCAAGAAATAAACAACACACAACTGCTGGACCCAACAGCTTTAAGAATCACACGGGTTCGCTGCAGTTTCCTGGGCTTGAACATGATGGTTTCTTACCAAATAATTATCCCTCCCCCAAAGCTTAAAACACATGAAATTCAGCTGTGAGAACAACTGTGCTTAGGAATAAGTCTCAGGCAAGGCTAAGGAAAGCATTTGTGTGTTAATATTACATAACATTACCATCATTGCAACCTCTGTGCCAAAGCCACCTCCCCTGCACGTGGCTGGCTGTGCCTGCTGGAGGGGCAGTGCTGGCACTGGAGGATGGCTTCTGCTTTGCTCCCTGAAATCACAGAACTCCAAGTCCCAGGGACATTCAGAAGAGAAACATGGCAGATGCATAAGGAGCAGCTGCAGGTTCCCAATGTCTCTGGAGCTCACTACCAAGTCTGTGCCTTTTCTCTCCATAACACTAATATATGTTCATCTCTGTGGAGGGGCGGGCTGCTGGCATGCATAAGTCATAGAGACATCTCCAAAGGAGGCACTGCCTGTCTTTCACTCCCAAGCCTGTAGTCTTGCAACCCCTGCTTGTGAGAGACAGGTATGCCCACAGTTACCTTTAAGCTCCCACACAGTGTCCTGCCTTCATTCCTTCTTCAGAATTTGTAAAACATTCTCTTGCAGATCCCTTTGCTGGAGGTCTTGAAGAGAAGAGAAGTTGGACTGGAACTGTCTCCTCCAACGGAGCAGACACCTGAAAGGTGAGAAGAAAAGAGATTCATGTTCTAGAAGCCCAAATCACCTCAGCTACTACTAGTTTTTTGACTCTTAGAGACATTAAGAATCTGGAACTTACTGGATTCAAGCAGAATATGACACTATGCTCTCAGAGAGCTGCTTTCTGTGTCGGGGCCGATGCAGGAACTGCCACCAGCTTTACCTTTTCCTGATTTATGCTTTTTTGAGAAGAAAAACATTATTTTCCCTCATCTGCATGTTCATCTCTGTTAATTGGTGACAGACACCGCCAGTCCCCCAAGGAGGCCCTCTGAGATGCGGGATGCAATGGTGTTCTCACAAAACTGTTATTCTGGGAGACAGCCTCATTGAGAAGCATAAGCCTGTACAAAGAAAACCTGCTACTGGTAAAGCAGATTTTTCCAGGCTGGTTTTATTCCAGCTACAAGATGCTACAAGACAATAGTATTTTGTACTGCAACTGTCTTTTAAGCTGCTTCCTTCTCACTGAATATACTCCACAGAGCTGTTCTTTGCAGTCAAGAACTGTGCGTGTTAGAGGCAAGCACAGATTACAATGAGAATATTTGAATGGGCTTTGATGAGGCTGTGAAACTAGAAAATACCACTGTAACAGCAAAGATCCCTGCACTGAAAGGACACACTGTTAACCGAAGTAAATATGTTGCTATGAATTTCTGACTTAATTGACAGAACATTTTATAGTGTGAACTTCAAAATCTCATTAGGATTGTATCAGGAGGTGGCTATGTGCCTGTAACATTTTTAATGCCAACATATCGTCAGGCCTACTTGGAGTTGATATAATTTCTTGATCAAGCAGCTGAGAGATTCCAAAGTAATTTAATGCAATCAGTTATAATGCTTCATGCCAACATGCAAAACTGAATTGGATTAAAAGAAATACTATCTCCAGATTGTGGCCCGAAAGACAAATCCCAGCATTTTCAGCAGCTCTCAGTTCACAGCCATCCCTGATGTGCCTGAGCTAAAGGAATAAAGGCATTTTCCTGCTAAAATCGAGGTGCAGGGCACCCAAGAAGACAGCTGGGCTGCACAGGATGATCTCTCTGTGATTGAAGGGCTCTGTCAGTAACTCCTTCTTCCCCACAAGGACACTGTATTTTGGCAGTTGACTACATTACCCCATGATACTCATTCTTATTACAGAAGTATGACTTAATTCTCAACTGCTTCAGTGATAATATTAAAAAATTAAGCATAATTGAAAGATCCTCCAGATAGTTAATGCTTGTCTGTTCCTGCTCAATGTGTGGCCACACATTGCTGACACCCAAAAATTCCCCGGCTGAGGCATGTGACCCACCCCGTACACATTCCCCTAACTCACACCTCAGCTCCTTGTCCTGGCAAAGACAGGCTGTGCTGTCCAGATGCACAGCCATGGTAGTCTGCTGGGGAGCATGCTTCAACCTCAGACCAGTCTGCTTCCTCAGGAAAGAGAGGAAGAGCCAGAAGAAATTTTTTCCTGAGCCAGAAGAAATTTGAAGAGCTGGAGTTTGAAGGGATTATATTTATGAAAGTTAATTAAACGGGAACACCTAGAACAGGTACTCTCAATTGAAAGTTAGCTACCAGTAGTTGTAACAATATGACTGATAAGGGTCTGGTAAATTTTTTGTGAGACATTTTGGAGGTAAAACATTCCAGCATAAATGGTTGGTTACCTCTTTTAGTGAAAGAGCTATCTAAACAAACTACTGAATTATATGAAACAAACCCAAACCGTCCACAAGTATCTCAGGCCCTCTGCTTGGCTAATTTGTTATAGTTCGACAGCTGACCTTTTGGTTCTTGGAAGACCTGTGAGCTGGCACAGTCTCCTCACCACCTCATCCTAAGAAAACAGGGCAGCAGGCACCAGCTGCAACAACTCGGACATCCCTGCTTTCCCCATACCAGGCTGGGACTTCACAGGACATGCAGCATCCCTGGCTGGACCTCACAGTGACCCTGGAAAAGCCAAGGGCACAAAAATATCCATTCACATTGCCAGGTTTATTTATTCACTGTTTCCTTACAACCTAAAAGGATGCCTGGGAGCTGAGGCAATTCTGGAATATCTGCTTAGCTCACAAGTATACAAATTAAAATATATGACAGACTGCTAATGAGCTGATGTTGGAATGACTGGATAGTCTGTTATCATTTGGCCGTTCACAGTTTCTTCAGCAGCCCATCTGCGAACCAGACACAGCTACAGCCTTTCACCATTTACACCTTTTGCCATTATTTGCCTTTGGGAAAGGCCTTTAGCAATTAAAGTTTTTATCAAACATATTGGCATCTTTCCCACTCTGTTACTAACCCTTCTATGCTGCTACAAGTGGTCTGCTTAATGGGAGGTTGGAGCTGTAGCTATTTTGTACACACTTCTGTACCTGAGCCCCATGTTTGTGCTCCAGCCTGGCAACTTAGCTCATATACCTCATCAGATGCTCAGCACTGTCCTGGCAGCTCACAGCTCAGCTTTCTTCCTGAGAAAAACCCACCAAACTAAATTCTAACATTTGAGCATCTTTCTGAAAGACTTCCTGGTATCAGCCAAAGTTTATATGTCCTCGCACATTTAAGTCAAAAAAGAGAAAACCGCAAGATAATCGATTTGAGCTATTGGAAAGGAATTGTCCTGCCTGCAGGCAGTGCACGTTTCCAAGAACCAAGGTTGCTGGGAGGACAGATGCAAACTGAGGACAAGCAATGGATTCTCCTACTTACTCTGCCAAAGTGCTGAGACCCCATGGAGAGCTGCTGGCACTAGATGGAGACAGCCAGCACACAAGGAAATCTGCAGGGCAGAACTTCTGCAGACCCACCTGTGCCACTGCAACAGGCCTCACGTATATGTATCAGCTGGGAGGTAAAATCCTCTGTAGGTGAGTGGGCCCAGTGCATTCAACCACCTACATCTCGAAAATTCCCAGTGCCTATGAATATCTAACTGACTGTGGCTTCCTGCAGGCACTGCAGACTTCAGAGTTGCAATTCTATCCACCTAAATAAGATAAAAACAGGCAAGTGAATAGATTAAAAGGAGACTGTGCATGTTACACGGCAGTACTGTAGAGGGAAACTTGTTTGGCTTCTTTGACTGATGGCTGTTCTCACACACAGTTGCTCACACTGGAAATCTGAAGCACGACTGAGAACATCAGTATAAGGAAAGAGAGGAAAAATAGGGCAAACAAAGCAGAAAAACAAAAGGTCACGCCCTGACAAACAAATTCCCTTTTTTCCTTCAACTTGGAAAACTCAGTCATAGTAGTAGAAGGTGCTTCCAGGCAGCTCAAACTTGCACAAGAGGCAGAGAAGCACAGACATCCTTGACCTTATTTTGCAAAATTACAAAGGGTCGTATTTTCAGATGGGTGATCTGATCTCAAAATATCCTCCAGTGTGACGAGTACAAATGTGCTTTTCATCGGTCTGTCTCAGCTATGCATCTGTTTGCTTTCTCTCTTTTTTAATGCAGAGAACAGCACTGTGAGTGCTGCAGAAATCAAAAGGAAGCTGAACAGTGTACCACCTCCGCACCACAGGGTCACCAGTGTGGCTGAACCAAAACCACACAAACCAAAGAGCTCTGCTCAGCCAGCTTTTCTATGCTGCCTTAACTTTCTGCCTGATCCGGTGATGGTCAGGCATAGGGTTTTTTCCCTGTCTCCTTTTCTCCCTACATTATCATTTAGCCAGTTCTCAAATCATAAGGTATCGAGACTCCATTTGAATGCTGCAGTTTTCATGTCGTGAATCTTGGGTTAAATAATTCTTTTTCAAATAAATACTCCTTTTTCAGTTTCTACTGATGTTTTTGCTGTTCACAGTAATGAAGTTCCCAGTTGGCTAACCTCTCACCTAAACAACGTCTTCATCTTTCATTTGAACAAAATTTATCATCCATAAGCAAAGACAGAAAATGTGTGAATGTCTAAAGCTTATGTAAATTAAGAAGCTCTGCACACTGGTCCTAAAAATAGTAGATAATAACAAGCATTTCTTCAGCATACTATAATTATGGGCTTGCTGTCATGTCTTCCATTGTCTATAAGGTCACAGTTGTATTATACAAAATTTACAGTATATTATCAGTTAAAAACACAATAATTAGCAAGCTCACATTTTCCATCTTCGGCACCAGTGATGAATGTTCACAGAAAGGCAAAAAAAAAAAAGGCATTTTGTTTGCTTTATGTGGCCAATACACACTTAAATTTAATCATCAATGTCCGCTATCCAATGGACAATATTCTTTCACTATTATAACACTATTTTCGAAGATCAGAGCACACCCTTGGGGTGAATTTGTTCTTAATGAAGAGACAAGGGGCCAAATTTCTCACTGACATACACAAACATATTTCTTTAAACTTCATAATTCTGTATGGCTTATTCTAGGACAATGTCTGGGTGAAAATCTAAGGCATTATAATAAGCGTTTGCACTTAACATTCCAATTTTTTAATTCACAAAATTTTGTGAGTTAAAGATTCTCTTTTTGAGAGAGTCCTTTCCATAATACAGGACATTTTTTTGGCTTTCTTGTACACTAGAAGTTGAAAACCGGTGAGAGAGACTGCATCCGTACAACAAGGACCACAGCTGCTAGCAGAGGTCCCCAAGAGGTTACTCGGCTACAAATTTGTCCCATTTGACCACTTTAAATTTCCCTGGTTATAATGGCCAACCAGTAGGTATGTCTGTTCCACCCTCACCAGCCACCATATCATCAGTGGTCATTCACAAAACATATAACCTAAAAAAATTATTAACAAGAGGTTGGGACAGGTGGCCTGTACTCCTTTAAAACTTGGAAAAAGTTTATCACTTTCTCAATAAAACAAAGGTGAAAGTACAGAAAGCTTTCTGTTGGAAATTAAGCAAATAAAGTATTTCCAGACTGTGTATCTTTTGATTGCATTTAAGTACAATTAAATATGAAACATCAAAATGCTTCATTTCAACATTTCATCAAACAAATAAAGTCTAGGAAATTCATAATCAGGAATCGACCAAAACATTATCCAGTACAATTAAGAATTTTGCTATGGATGGAAGAATTGGATTATTCCATTTACATTCTTTGCCCTGAACTCCTCTGCAGCCACTGTGGCAGGGATTACAAATGCTATGGGGAGCCAGTATCTGCCAGGAGAGCCAGAGGAGGCCAAGGTCCATCAGGCACCAACACTGTCTTTCATGTCATGCCAGTGAACCCAAGGCCCAGCTTGTAACAACTCTGCCTCTGATTTCTAGGCCTGTCCTAAACTGCCTTTCTCCTGCCGTATGTCACTCTCCGCAGGTCATGCTCACTGAGCAGAACTCGAGCTAGCAGCCAGGCAGGCAGTGGAGCCCAGCACCAGGACAGAATAGGAGATGACCCCTGCAGACCCTGGGGACTAGGTACCAGTTGACAGAGTGCTTCACATCCCAAATAAGACAAACTACATCCTGGGCTGCATCAGGAAAAGTGCGGTCAATGAGATCTGAGAAGGCTGAGAAAAAAAAAGGGGAGTTGCAACCAAGTGTTTTGTAAGTCTAGCCAGCAAGATTGGTGGTTAAGCCAGCATCCAACAGCCCACAGAGCTGGGCTGTGATGTGGACCAGCCAGGCAGCATCCTATCATCATTGTTGAGAAAACATGCACCCTACATATGCTTTGGGCTGGCACTGAGGCTCAGAGCAATACTTAAGAACAGAGTACTTAAGAGCTCAGTCAAAATTGGCCTAAGCCTCAAAAACAGGGAGATTGCACAAAAACTTACCTTGTTAAAGCAAAAAAAAAAAAGACTGGATAGGAAAACATATTCTTCAGATTTCTTTCAGAATTTCCTCAGTTGTGTATATCCCGTGTGAGAAGTAATTTAAAAGGCAAATCTGTCTGTGCAGCCTTTGGTGGTTCAGATGGCACAGCCTGCATGCAGAAACCAGGCTGAGCAGCCAGAGCACCTCTGTGCACCTCTCCTGCATCCAGCTCTGCCACAAATGCCTGTCCTGGAAGTGCCAGACTCTGCAAGCAGAGGTGCAGCACCAGCAGTGCCTCCTGGGGCCTCACCAACAATACAGAGAGTCTACTTTGGTGCAGCCACAGACATATGAATCTGGATGCTTATATAAATTCTAGACATGTGGATTTGCACAGTTGATGCCACAAGCAGTTCCCACCATGTGCAATAAACACAAGCACCTCTACAAAAAACCTTACTAGTGCTGCAGTATATGGTACGCTCCTCCGAAACACAAGCTCTCCCTGCTCCTTACCACGTGCCAGGTCGTGCACAGAGGTACAGATCATGGGATTCAAAGATATGGGCAGTCCTCCAGGCTCCATCCATGTTGATTCTTCAGCCCTCATGTTTTTCCAGACTGGAGTTACTCCTGCCCAGATGGGAAGGCTTTGCCAAATACGGTCCCCACCATACTTCCCGAAAGAGTTTGTTGGCTGCTTGCTGATGAAGGCACTTCTGAAATAGCTGGACCAGTATGAAAGCTAGTGATTGTTAGTGCCCTGGAGCATGCAGGCTGGCCCTGTGCAATGCAGGCAGGCATGGACAGGGATCGCTAGGGAGGGAGCTGATGGGATGCTGGGAATCCTGCCTACCGTTGCACATGGGAGAGTCCACTGCAGCACTATGCCTTCGCCAGAGAACGACACACACAAGTTTGGGAGAGCAGTCTGTTCATTTTGGGTGTTTTGGAATAGGAGATGGGATGGCTTTGGTGTGAAGCTTCAAGTTTAGGACAGCATGGAAGTATGAAATAATATCCACAAATAGATCTCTTCTTTAGCACTATCACACAAAAATTTTGGCCTGCCTAGACCTACATGACAATAAAAGCCTTTGTGGTTAAGTAAAAGGCTTCGTTTTGTGCATAGAGTGAGTTTTAAAGCCAAACTTTGAGGAGACAGTGCTGAGCACTGGGCACCTCCTAGCAGCAACCTCACCATCTATTCCAGCCCAGATTCCCTTTTCCTCTGATGGGATCATGCAACCTGGTCTCAGTCCAGGCAAGTCCCAGATCTGAAGGTGTTACCTGGAGTCAGGACAGTGCCCAAAGAGTGGTGCTTCAGAAGCAAACATCATACAAGCTCAACACTGGAGGAGAGTCAAATGAGCATGTTGCTCCCAAGTTAGCTGCTGGCTGGTGATCCCTCCCTGACACCCTTCCCCAGAGGACTGCATAGATAAACACACTCTATTTGAACAAAACCAATGACAGCAAAATGGCTTGCTTGTCTCTAAAAAGATTCTTATAATGTGCATCAAGGGAGACACCCATGGTCTGAGAGACTTCTTTTTCCCCCAGAGTGAAACATAAAAATACATTTCAGTAGTAAGGAGGACACAGTTGGAAGTCATCCCTAGTTAATTATATCCACAAGAGTAATAATAAAATAAACTATTAAATTTTAGAACTCCCTCCTTAAAGCATTAAGGATTTTGTTACTGCAGTGCAGTTAAACCATACATGGAACAATGCTTTGAGTTGCTTTATAGGAGGATAAGAGGAAGTCATAATGGAATAAGATATTCTACACAAAACTCATTCTGTAGAGGCCTCTAATATTGAACAAACAACACAGAACATTCTTTAGCTTCAGCACAGCATTTGTTTGAAAAATCTGACATTTACAGCCAATGTATGTGAACAGACAGCACTGCTGGTCAGTAGTTGCTCAGGAAGGTCCTGTGTACCATGGGAGACCAGGAAACTGACCGCTGCTTTTAAGAATAGGGGTTCCATTCCTGGCACAAATACAGAGACTAGTTTGAAAACTCCAGTGGCTGACAAGATGCTGGATTATGGACTCCACTGTAGCCCAGAGCCATGGAGGGAACCTGCTTTGATGCAGTTCTAGTAAATAGCGATCAAAGGCCAAAGGAGAAAGTTGTTGTGAAAAATGGAGAAGGAAAGAAGTGAACAGATGTTATTACTAAGGTATTTTCTGCTTTTTGATTTGGTTAATTTAAGTACTTGTTTAACATTTATAATTAATAAGACATTTAGTTTGAATATAGGAACATTTTAAAGTCCCCTTTCTCACCTACCAATCCACTGCAGTATAGATGCTGGACACAGAGGATTATAATGCATCCTAGTGCTGGAAGCCAGAGACTCCCCTGGGAGCCATCTCAGGAGGTGAGGGGTCTCAGTGCCACAGTCTCCACAGCAGGCAGCCCTCTCCCCCACAGGCACCTGTGATGACCCTGCGAGCGCCAGGGCTGGCAGGTTCCACAAGGCCACATAGCCCCACAGCAGCGCAGCCTGCCTGGGCTAGTGGGGAGGAGCAGTCAGCTCCTCTGTCACGGGACCTGGGGACCCTGCTCTGATGCCAGCCACCATCTCCTCCTCAACACTCACTCCGTTCCATAGGCTCAACATTTCTCATCCCATTTTCTTGAGCCACATGTTTTTGTTTTCTCTACTCATATTTTTGTGCTTTACAAAACCAAAGAGAAATGAAGCAAACTGCAGCAAAAACAAAGCGGACAGGAGAGACATCTGAATTCCAAAACCAGCATGCTTTTTTCACTCCTTTTCAGTCAATTTCCACCCCCTCTCACACACCTGACACAGCACCGTTCTGCTTTCACAACCAACCTGCTTAAGACCACATCATTCCCATCACAGAGCCCAGATGGACTTGAAGGCCAGACACTGAGGTCACACAGGGCTCTTTGGAAAGTGGGCACCTGTGAAACAGAGCCATGAGTTCAGTTAGAAACCCCAAGTGGGTCAGAGTAACCATGCCCATCTCTCTCCAATGAATGGAGTCTGGAAAGGAAGTCTATATGTAGACAAGTGCAGTCAGGTGAGATGAATCCCATCCTTTATGTAAAGAGTTGCCTGGACAAGTTTGTGGACATCCAGTGATTCTATAATGCTATCCAAGACCAGTGGATGTTGATCAATACCTGCAGAAGACAAGGAGCGTCACACTAGAGAACAGTGAATTTTTAGTTCTGTCATTCAAGGAGCAGAACAGGAAACTCAGCATCTTCATCTTTTAGCACAGAGGTGCTCAGCTGAGAACATGCAAAGGAAAAGGAAGACAAGCTGCCTCTTCTGGGATATTCACATTTCTCTTAGGAAAGCTGCAATCATCTGACCTCTTACTTTAAAAGTTCATTCAACCTCTAGAATTACTGCCAACACTGGGTTACACTGAGGAGCAAGTATGACTTACAAAATGTGGTGACTCTGCCATGCCCAGAACTTCCAGCTCACTGTCTCACCAGAGAGGGACTGAGCCATGCATGCGCACAGAGGTCAGCCCAAACAGGTCTGTGTGACCCCTCTGGACATTTCCCACTTTCCCTGTATAGTGTGTTGAACTGGACTTCCTCAAAGCATGTGAAGCTTGGACAATGGACAAGGTTGTGTTTAAAAGGACAAGTGCATCAGGTGACAGTACTAGCAACTAGATTGAAACCTGAAGTGCTGAAGTATGAAACTCCTGAATTTCTTACTACACAGAAAAATACAAAGGTGATTGAAGACTACCCTCACTGGTAACCTGTAGCACAGAAGGGGTAAATTACTGTGAACAAATTGGGCTTGGGCTCCCGCAACACTGCTCTACAGCCCTGACCAAAGGGCTGGAGTCTCAGTGTCTGTCATCTCTCTGCTAACAGGGTGCAGCCAAGCCAGGAGACAGCAGCACTCTACCTCCCTGGTGTACAGGGTACACACACCTCAAATTATTTTTCTTACCTGGATGCTGCAATCACAGTGGTTCCCTTGTAGTTACAACTGTGCAGCTGTTAACCAGAATCTGTCCATCCTTGGAAATGCAAGTTAGTTAGTTTCAAACAGTGGGGCCCAAGCCCAACCTGCTCCGGAAAGCACAAAGTAACCAAGCTGCGATTAAAAATATCCAGAGGTGCATTTGTGGACTACATGACCCAGCAGTTCTTTCACATCTAGAAAACAGAAATGCTTTCTGTAGTTTAACAAGTTATTGAAAGGTCAATCCAAAAAGTATCTGGTAATAAGAGTATTCAGACATTTCTATTTCATCTCCTCTACTGAGGGTAGTGTAGCTCAGCTCATGGAGACTTACCTCAGGCTATAGCTCACCCTACAAGGGCTCCTTCCTTGCTCACTCTTGTTAGTTATGTAGCACACTGTGCCGCATCAGCTTAGGTATTTTAAAAATCCAAGTATAAAAAGATATCCGGTCTTCTTTAAATGCAGGAGGGAAGAGCACTTCCCATCTGTCCTAGCATTCAAGCACTAGATGAAGAACTCTCCCTCAGCTGTGCAGCTGAAATGAGCAGACCATCCATAGGGGAGGAGAAATCATCCTCCTTTGTAGCTTAACACCATGCAGAGACGAGAGGCGATACCTTCTAAAATGCTCTTGCTCCACATGGTCCCATCCCCAAACACTAACAAAGCTGGAGGTGGTGACACTCTCATTTCAATGTAAGCATAGACCAGTCACAACATTTTTCCACCACATCTGCCATTAGTACTATTTCATGTCAGGAAGAAAAATTACCTGGGAGAAAAAAGGCAAAACAGGACTCTTCTAACACAGATATAGCAGTAAAGGCGTGCAGGAACTTACAACACTGAAGCAACTAGATTTCTTGCTCGCTTCTCTCATTCAATTTTATTCTTCCCCACCTTAGAGTCCTACTAGTTTTGAAGATACTTGTACCCAAATCCAATTGTGGTTGGTTACCAAAGCAAGATGAACAACATCCGATTCCACACCAGAATAGGCTCATGACCTCCAAAGAGTTATAAATGCACAGACCACCTGCGAAATCCTGATCCTTTCACTAAATAATCTAGATTTCTTTGAAATTGACTGGTTGTTTTTTTATCCTCCCTTCTTCCTTGAGAAAAGACACTGTATTCTACATCTTGAATGCTGTCCACAGCAGAAGTTATTGTGGCCCTTCTAAATACTAGCACATCCTAGATTTTAAAAATATGCCCACACCAAGCAAATAAGCTGTGGGGAAAATCAGCAAAACCTGGCAGAAGCCTGTAAAAACAGACTAAATGACTCCCAGGGGTGTCAAACCAAGGTTCCAACACCCCACAGCAGTAGGAGATGCCTCTCCCAGCAAACCCGTGTGAATGAGCAGAGCTCATACTCCCAACAACTCCTAACAAGACAATCGGAGTAAATGCTGCTGCAGGATTGGGCCAACAATCTCCAACAGAATAAATGTAATGGTTTCTGACTTCTTTCCAAGTCAGTGTTTGTTGGGAAACATCAAAGTCAGTGGAATAGTAGGTGTCCCAAAATGTCTTAATTCAGAGAATTAGTGTTAACTGAGTCTGATTAGCTCCATTTATCTCTAATTAATTACCTTTACCTAATTAGACACCCTGTTTCCAGTAGACATGGAGTCAAGTAGACTAGATTATTAGTGTAGTCATTGTGCCTTTACAAAATCCTGAAATTAATGAAACGTGCAAAAGAATCCACAGCTTTAATTGCACAGGTGTTGCCTTATGGCAAAGCTTTATCATCTGATTACACCAAGGGATTATTAGTGACTTTTTATATAGAGGATGAGCCTGTGAAATGTACCTTAGCAACAGCTCATTAGTTTAGGGTTGTTACTGTATTATTTATTACATTCAGCCTTCCCCATTATCTAGATTGATTCATGGGCCTATATTTTCCTCCCCTCTGTGCAGGAAATAAATAAATAAATGAAGGCTGGCTGTTGCTGTCCAGCTGCAATATGAGGAGAAGGCAGTGTATTCTCCAGCTACCAATATCCACCCTTTAAAATAAAGCTTTAAAGTTGATTTAAATAAAATTCTTTTTTCCCCTCCCTCAGAAAAGTAATCAATTCAAGCTTCTGTCAAACTAGAATGCTTTCTACATGCCATCCAAGCAGTCTGGGCCATCTTAAATCTTTTCAGATAAATAAAAATACATTACTGAATTGAAGAATGAAGTACGATACACTTAATCCAAAATAATTTTTTCTGCTATAACTCACTCTTTATGAAATCTATCAGAAATATTTTATTTTGATATTTCTTTTAACTGTATGGTTGTTGACTACTTCTTCAAAAGGGATTTGCCAGGCAAAAAAAACCTGTCTGAATAATAGAATCAAGACAAACAAAGCAAAGCTGCAAACTCTACATTAAGAACCACTTTCCACAAAGAGAAGCTACTTACAGTCAAGGTTGAGGAGGCTTGTCCTTACCTTTCTGCACCCTTCTCAGCAACATCCCACTGGACTCTTTAAATGCCACTCCTACAACAGCCCTGGTGCTGCCCCAAGCAGAGGAGACTTCAGTGACCAACCAGTAATCCAGTAAACAAAAGTAGCTAGTAAAAAAATTATGAGCAATTGTTTCTCAAAATTACCCAAAATACCACATTCTTTGGATATTCATTGCTGTCCACTTATTACTAAATACAAAAAGTGGAAAAATAATTGGTAACAATTATTATGGATGGTATGACAACTTACTTGAGCAGCAATAATGATTATACAATTACAAACATGACTACACAACTTCTCATGTCTGCATTACAACAATTGAATTTTAATCTCAAAACCATGGCTCTAACAGACAGACTTAGCAATTTTTCAGTGTGTTCACACGGCACATGTGCAAATAGTGCAATAAAGGCACTTGTGATGTCTTATGGCTGCTCTGCCAAATAGGGATTATTTGTATGGAACTTTGTTGAAACTAACTACATAAAACAAATGTGACATCCACCTGCTACACGTCATTTTAGGATTGCTGCTCTTCCAAGATCCCCTCTCAAAAACATAAGTCACTGTGGCTCCCACACAGGTAAAACCCTTGCCCTTGCTATGAGATCCTCATGTTGGACATTCAGGCACATCACATTCCACAGAAGCAAAGCAGCTGTGGGGCCTCCAATCCACCAAAGCTGTGACATTGGCAAAGTGTGAGCCGAGCTCACAAAACTGCTGTCTAATACAACACATGTTCACTTTATCAATCTAAAGCTTTTCTTTAGTGTTATATCCCCACAGAGCCCATCCCTTGATGGTCTTGAAGGGATCCCATTTTCTCTGCATCCCTGGTGCCCTCAACAGAACACAAATGATCTCTGCTCTTGATTCCCAGGAACAACAGTCTAGCTCCCATCCTCTGAGCAGGCAGCATTGGACCTTAAAACACATCTGCATCCCCTTGTTTAGCTACTGTGAAATTCCATGGATCAGCACATACTTGGTGAGCAGGAGGTCCAGGGTTGACCTCTTTCTGTAAAACTCCATCAGTGTGGGTGGTAAAGGTGGAGGGGAGGGCAGCAAGTTCTCCAAAAGCTGGCAGGTAGAAAAGCACAGCAGGAGAGAACAGAAGACTCAATATCACTGAGGATTTACATTAGAGAGTGTCAGAGGCAACACTGGAGGAATGCTAGGAGTCCCAGGTCCTCTTACGCATGCTTGCAGCATCATAGATGCTAACTAGTTGGACAAGGCATAGGGATAAAGCCCGCCTTTGTGTTTGCATTCTGCTGTGACCACATACCCCAGAAATATTCACTGGCTGTGGAAAAAATAAAAATTACTTGTGAGGTGTCTGTATGGGGTTTCAAGTAGGATCCCCATTTCCATTTTAATTTTGATTTGAGTCTATATCAAACCTTTCCTCCACATCCCTCTTTGCTTCCCATCGAACACAGCAAGGGTCACAAAGGCACAGCCATAGGGCAGCGATGCTGGGAGAAATTTGTCACTCAGAGCTTCAGAAATACACCAGTTTCAGGCATATCTGTGCAGGAAACAGCACTTTCGCAGGAACCAGTCTAAAATATATGGAAGAAATTCCCATGAGATGGACGTTTCCCACTCTCTCTCTGCGCTTCCGACTCAAAGAACTCTGACCTCACCTTCAATAATGAAAACAAGCGCACAGTGGACAAGAGTAAAAGATATTAAGTATTTATTTAAAGAACATAAACAAACTATTTTTCCAGTGGGAGGAAGAAAATTACATGAGAGAGATGCTGGTCACAACATTTATTAGGAGGCAGCCTAGCAATCTGTGGGAGGAGCAAGGCTCTACCGCAACCAGAGAAGAGAAGCACAACAAGCATCTCATGCACACACACTCCCATGTCCCTACAAGAACACTTCTCGAAAGCAAAGAAGCAGCCAAGGGCAGACCCCAAAATAACCCCTACTGCTTTGCCTCTGTGATCATTTGTAAGTCTTGAGCATTTCCCAAAGGCAGGCATCACATGCTTCCTACCAGCTGAGAAACTATAGCAGGGAAGGAAGGTTGTTTATTGGGACCTGCAACAGATCTTCATCCTCCAGCTTACATCCTCTCTCAAAAGGCACATGCCTGTCTTTCTCAAGAGGTATCATGTCCAGAGGGACTTGCTCTGCTGCTTTTCCCTTTGTCCCTCGGTGGCAGCTACAGGTCCAGTGCTGGTCTCTTTGATGAGCAGGCCCTGGCACACTCTCCTGATGCTGGCATCAGTCCTTGAAGAGCTGGCTGACACCAGCTGTTGCAGTGAGCTTGGACAGGCCGTCTCCCATTATCCAAGTGCCAGCTATTTGGAGAAGCCAGACACCAGGCTGGCAGGTCTAAGGGCTGAATGTATCTGAAGCCAGATAATGCTGCCCCCTGCTCTTGGGACAGACATAAGGCCTAGGTGGCCAATACAGCCTTAGAAAATGAAAATTGACATACAGGCACCAACTAAGTAAGGATTGCTGGGTCAGCGAGAGAAGACAGGGGAGCAAAAAGTTATGAAACCACTACATATTTGAAGTGGATCCAGTAACATGAATTGGAGCAAAGGACTGCCACTGTGGTTGCTAGATAGAAATTGGAGTCTGGGGGCTCTCAGGCCCTGGTACCCTTCCCAGCCACGTGGTCCAGACAAGGGCAACGCTAGACCAGGGATTTGATGATCCTTCCAACTGCTCCCTGGGATGTCACACTGGCTAGGACTCATGGTCACGGTTCCAGGCCGAAGGAGGGATTGAACAGTCTATGATTTCCTTGATCCTAGCTTCAAGTTAAAGAATCTCTCCTGAACTCCACCCTAGTGAAACAACAGCATGTTGTATGTATGTTTGTAATGTCCACTCCCAGCTAGTGGCAGAGCTGCCCCTTCTCTGAGACTGGGAGGCTTAATGGCCAACAGCACCTCCAGAAGACACACAGCAGCAGCAGCACCTTCACCTTCTCACCCAGCCCGGCAGCTCTTCCGCCTCCGCTTTCCATTCTCCTTTCTCCGAGAGTGTTGTTCGTTCAACAGTACCTTCTCGCTTCTTGTATCACCCCGCACACCTGGGCACCGGCCACTCACCACGATGAGCAAGCAGTCCCGCGGCGCCCTCACCTTCTCTGCAAACACAGGCTGTGGCTTCTGTAGCGGTTCCTCCGTCCTCCCGCACCCCTGCTTTTGGGGTAGGCAAAAAATGAAGTGCGGGAGCGGAACGAGTCCTGGGGGCCCGTGCTGGATGCGGGCCTGGGCCAGGAGCTGGAGCCGGAGTCGGAGCCAGCCCCAGGGGGATGCTGCGGCGGCCCCGCCGGCCTCAGCGGCTCCGTGGGGCGGTGACTAATTGCCCCCGTAAATCACCGCCCCGCGCCGCGCTCCGCCGTTTATTTTTCTGACAGTAATTTAGTGCTTGCTCTTTTCCACACTTGTCACCGCGTGTTTTTCCTCACATTAGAAGCCTGTAGAAAAAGGACAGTAATTAACGGTGCAATACATCCTGGCGGAGGCTCTTTCATCACACTGTGATAATTGCCCCCCGTGTCTGTCAGGGGCGGCCGCCGCCCTCCCGGACCCCCCCCGTGCCGCCCCATTTGTCACGTCGCGGCCTCCTGTTTCCGCACCCGCGCAACGGCTGCTCCGTGGAGTGAGAGGAGGGATGTCCCACCCGCAGGAAATAGGGAACCGGCCGTGGGTTTGGTGGGAAGCGGTCGAGTTTGGGTTTTTTACAAGGGTTGTGGGGGTTTTTTGTGCTGTGTTGATTACTTGTTTCTATTTTTTTTTTTTTTGGTGGTGGGGGAAGGGTGCTGTTGGGGTGTTTTTGGCGAAATTTCTCCACTGAGGGGGACCCCGTCAGCAAACAACCTGGGAAGCAAGCGAGGGCCCCAGAAAGCCGCCTGCCGCTGCCCCCCGCCCCGAAGGGCTGGCTCCCAGCAGCAGCGTGGCTGAGCCGCGGTTTGACGAGGCTTCAGATTTCCCTGCATGTGCCTGACTGCTCCCCAGCCTTCACTCATCCGCCGTTCCCCCATCTTCCCGTCTTCTGCCACCGGGCTCTTAATTCCTTTCTTCCACTGTCACAGACAGAGGCTAATGGGATGCGTGGTCAAGATTTTTG
>VXBA01006210.1:404916-477416 GCA_013399895.1 Serilophus lunatus | reverse complement strand
GGCAACCCGAGGTGGAGCCAGGCCCTCACCTGTGCTAACGCCAGGCGTGACACCTGTGCAAAAGGAACAGGAAAACCTAGGTGGCCACAGTTGTAACAGCGGTACTAGTACGCTCCAAAAAATAAGCCTGGCAACTGGGAGTAATTCAAGCAAGGGCAATGTGCTGTGGAAATGAGGCTCATGCCTTAACCAGGGGTTAACTGCCACAGCAAACTCTCCAGGACAAGAGCAGAATCTCCATCTCTTGAAATCCTCTGGACCATGAGACTTTCTGGAAGGCACATTTTACTCAAACACAAATTATTTGGCTTAATGTCTTAGGACTGGATGGAATTATACAGCCCTGTAACGCGGGAGGTCAGGCAGATGATTTAATGGTCTCTTCTGGCCTTAAGAGACGTTAACTTGCCCACTTCCCTCCCGCCCATACCCACTCAACCCCACGGCCGAGAGAGCCAAACGCGGGGCGGGCGAGGGTGGGTGGGAAGCCGCCTCTCTGGAAGCAGCCGCTGGGCGTGCTCTCAGCCGGGAGCCGCCCGCTCAGCAATGCCCCGCGCCCTCTGTGCCCACCGAGAGGCACCGGCCGAGAGGAAGAGGCTCAGGGGCACCTCCTTCTATCGCGGTGTCGTGGCAATCGCTCCCTTTGCCGTCTGGGTCAGCGAGGCTGTGGGAGAGCAACCTCGGGAGGAACCTGCCTCGCAACTGAGCAAACGACGGTCGCGGGATGACGTGTGCTCCCCATCGGGAGCATGGAGTTGAGTCTCCAAGGCGTGGAAGAGAACGTACTCCAGCACTGCTCCCGGGCCGTTGCTGCTCCCACCTTGAGTGGCTAAGGAGGGATGTCCCTCCGGCACAGTCTGCCCCGGGAGACCTGTCCCCATCCCCGAAGGGCCATGCCTCAGCGCACAAGACCTCGCTTAGCATCTATTCTCACTCCACGCGGGGAGCGAGTGGTGGGTCTAGGGGTGCTGCTGCTGCTGACTCTCCAGAGAGGGGGAGGACTGTCAGTACCACCTGACCCGCGGACTGCCACCGAAACGCGAGTGGAGTGTCCGTTTCGGGGCTCCGGGCAGTGAACCTTGCGGCTGAGGTACTCTGCACGCAGAAACGGGTGCATGAACCTGCCGGTTCCCCCGGGCGAAGGGGGCCGGTGCCTCGGACGGGGAGAAACCCAAGCGCCCTTGGCCTTCACCGCGAGGGTGGGCAGGCAGCCACGCCGCCGGGCAGCCCTGGCCACGGCCCCTCTTCTTGCAGTGGGACAGAGCTAAGGCTGCTGAGGAGTGCCGTGGAGTCAACAGTGGCTCCCCGAACCCATCCTTACCCAGCGCTGCCAGGTAGCGCAAAGCGCTGACACGTCTATAGAACGAGCATTTACGTTTACAGTGCTGGGACTGGAGGCACATTTACAACAAAACAGTCCGGATTCCTGAGGACATTTTCTCTTCCAGCTGCCTTCTAAATATAGCGCACAGCAATGCATTCGCCAGCACCGTATTCTCACTCTGGCACTTAAGGAAATTCAAAGTCAAGCTAGAGGGAAAAAAATGAAGACAAGATAGTGTTTTAAGAAACACAAAAATAAAATTAGCATCGAGTATTTAAAATCCCCGTCTGCATTAAGGTCATCCAAATAGCGAGAAGGACCAACTTATTCGTATTTTAAACCAGCTGTCTTTTCCACAGAGACAGTTGTTTGCTTCCTGGCCCATCGATAGCTTATTAATACAATTTAATTCTGCAGTTGTTTCTGTTTAAAGCGTCTTTGGAGCGAATTGTTTCTTTTGTTTATGATCAAACAAACGAGGTCTGGTAATCTTATGTTTTATCTTCCTAACATATGGAAAAGCTATTTATCCCAGCCAATCACAATAAAGTGAAGAAAACCCCATTTTATGGAAAGGTATATATCACAAGTTTGTTCATCATTAAAGATATGATTACCAGTGAAAACCCTCCGAAAGTGGCACATTTATGATTCCAGGAACAGATGGGGACATCCATTTTCCTTGCAAATACTTTTGAAATTGCTCTACTGGTAGCAGTATAAAAATGATATACAGATGCCAGTGCCAACGAAGCCGGGACAAGAGGTCCAGATTTACACAGTAAAAGCTTCACATGCGCTCTGTCAGCTTTGATTGATCTGCGCTATACCTCAGAAACTTGTTGACTGGGAAAGGAAACAGCGCAAATAATTCACTGCAACAAGGCAGATAATTCACCCGGCCAATCGCTCTGCTCCGCTCCTCCGGGCGGTGACATACGAGTCCTCCTGCCGCACAAAGAAGCATCATTCTCCAGCGTGAGCAGCGGTCGGTGTCACGCAGAGGGGAGAAGAGGGGGAGAGACAGAAAGAAAGGTAGTAGCAGTGCACACAAAAGGAGAGGCGAGAAAGGAGAAGTTGCTTTTAGGCAATGGGCACAGCCATCTACCTTTTCCGTGCCGAGCCCAGGCCGAGCCATTCAGCCCCAATTGTCATTATCATATTGATTAAGTTCATCAGAGAGCAATTTTAGGTTTAATGCCAGCGGATTGGGAGAGGGAGCAAAGAATTATCTAAGAACAGCACAACATTCTTACCTCAGGGACGTTTCCCTGTTCCAGTTCATTGAGGGAGTTGATTAAGTTTAAATGAAGCAGACACTGGATAAAAGTAAGGGTATTGACCACTGGGCAGCGCGGTCTGCGCTTGAAAAGGCCTGATACATGCAGAAAAGCAAGATTTGCTAAATGCTCTAATCTTCAATCAAATCTTACATCAATACAGACAAAGTTTGGTAATGAGAGATTCAATGAAGCATGCGGGAGAAAGAATTAATCCTCTTGGTCTAAACTGGGTTCAACTTTGAAGCCTGCTCCGAAGGAAAGACAGTTATCTAAATGCTAAATAAGAAACTTATTGTACTTTTCATGGCATGCTAATCTTTTGTCTATTTCATCTCTATTATTTGTATGCTTATAGGCGGCAGTTGTCATGGTGATTATATCAAACCACTTCTGTGTGGATAGCTGCGAGGAATCAGGGCCTCCCTCCAGCCCTCCGCCGGGGCCAGCCAGCCCGCCCGCTGCTCTGCGCGCCCGCGGCAGCGCCCCGCACCAGCGGCCGACCCCGCACCAGCCCCGCCGCTCGGCCCGCAGGGACAGGGGCGGGGCAGGAATCGCCTCCCCGGCACCGCCGGTGTTTTGACAACACAGGCCCCCTCCTTCTTCCCCCGCATCACCCAAACTGCAGAGATCTTCCTCCTGAAGAGGTGCTTTTTTTTTTTTTTTTTTTTTTTTTTTTTTTGTGAGCTTGCCTTGATAAGCTTTTGATGTCACAAATCAAACACTCGCCAGGAGGTAGATAATGGGGAGTGTGATCTCCTCTATTTGTACATAGACAGCGCTTTTGCACCGGCGCTGCCTTGAACCAGTGTCAAACTCCTCGGGCTTTGCTGGACTCTGCCCGCCGCCCCCGGCCCGGGGCCCGGCCCCCCGGGGGACACTGCCCCGCTCCCCGCCCGGCCGCGCCGGGAGTCGCGGCTCCCCCGGGCTCGAGCAGACCCTGACAAGGGGAATTTAGATTCATGTTATGCAAATACCGAGGTGAGCGCGGACACAAATCGCCAAAGGTTTGGAGAAAAAGAAGAGAGGCAGGAAGAGGGCATGAATTTTTTTTGTTTGGGTTTGTTTTTGTTTTCAGCTGCACGTAGCTAACTCTCGAAAGCAGGCAGTGGGCTCCGGCCCAAGGGCAGTGCTGCGGGATGGGCTGGGGTGGGCGCAGCGGGTAGAGCTATCGTGGGAGGGGGTGAAAATTCCCAGGGTATCAATCGAACATCTTAATTTCTCTTCCGGTATTCGTGAGGGACTAACAGAGGCTTTTTGCACAGCTCCGGAGGGGAGGGAGCCAACTCAAATAGGTGGGTGCGGGATAGAGGGAGCCTTCCCCCGGTTTGTCCCCTGACATTATAATCTGAGTGCACAAGGGTGGCACCCGAGCTTTTATGTCTTCTACAAAAGTTGCCAAATTAAGGTCGGATTAGGGCTCCCTTCAGGATTTGTGGGCTCTTTAGAGGCTGGGAGCCGCCCGCATAGCCCGCTTGTGCTTATGAAAAGCTTAAAAAGTAATAAAAGGGGGAGTGATCTCGAGAGAAAGTAACATGTATAACTCTTATTAAAGGAGCAGCAAGCGGAGCTGTGAACTTGAATAACTGTTTGAACTTTAATTTGTTCATTAACAGGATTTGCCCCTGACTGTGAATGTTATTACTTCTCTTAAAAGCGAGGTGCAAATGCAAAGCTATAATGAAAGAGCCTGGCAAAAAGTTAAACGCTTAGTAATTACACTAGCCTCATTGAAAACTTAAAGTAACACAAAAGTGAAGAAAACAGAAGCCGGGTTGATATTCTCCCAGCGCCCAAGCCTCGCAAAACAGCGGCAGAGAGCTCCGGGCTCCAGCTCCTGACCCCATCGACTCCCCGTAGCTCCCTATATGTGAAAACTTTGTGTTTAAACAAGTTTAAATCACCTTTAAAAGACTAAAAGAAAATTCCATGGTTTTTCTTGGTGGGGGAAGCCTGGTTTATTCCTCTAACTGTTCCAAATCTTGAGCGAAACACAGTGTCTGAAGTCTGATCTAATCTGCATGTTTGTATCCTAAACAGGGCACATTAGCTCCTCTCTACCCCATCACACCGACAGTAGATAAAACTCTGGAGAACCGGAATAAAACAAACTACTACTCCTCTCAGAAGGTATCTGACTTTGTACCGGTGCGTTTGCCAGTTAGCTCCGCGCTGACTGTCGTTTCATCTGTCAGTTATCCCTTTCCTGGGCTTGTCAACTGCGTTTTTATAGATTCGCTTGTGATCTGCATCCTTCCTCAACAGGAACATGCAGCCAGGTCGCAATTAAATACACAGATACACGAGCTGTTAGCAAGATTCCACCCACCCATCCACAGCCGAGCCGGGGAGATGATTGCCCTGTCACTTCTCCTTTAGACTTAAAGCGCCTTAAAACTCGCCGGCGGAGTGCCGCGTTCGGTAGCCCGGCGCTTGCTTTATCCGCCTCTTCTTGCCACCGACGGCTCCTTTGAAGTTCTCACTTGAGCGGCTCCCGCCGGCGCTGAGCTCGGCGCCCCGCACCGCCCCGCACCGCCGGCGCGGTGTGCGCTCCCCGCCCGCCGGAGTGCGGGCTCAGCAATGGGTTTGGCCGGTCTTGGGGGACCCCCACGCCGGCGAGACACCAGGAAGGCGAAGGACAAGAAATGCAGATGTCTCCTGGCAAGGCCTGGAGCTGCCGGACAAGCGGGGCTCAGCCAGCACCGCCGGCAGCCGGCATCCCCTGAGGCCGTCCGGATGTGCTTGCCAGCGTAGATGGACACGGAGGCTCCTGATCGACCCAGGTTTGCAGTCACATTTCAGACCAGAGGAAAAGCAAGACGACATTTCATAAAGCAAGCAGGTGTGAAAACTCTTCTGCTAGTTTTAAATACTTTCCTACTTCTACAGCTGCCTGCACAATATGAAGATTATGCTATCTTAACACTAACGAGCCGAACAGCTTCAATTAGACCACTATAAATAAATAAATGTCCTATATTTTGTCTTTTTTACTTTATACATTTTCAGCATCATTAAGCTCTTAAAAAAACCCCACCCAACAACAAAAAGACCTAACAAACCTCTCTTCCCCCAAAAAAACCAACCAAACAAAAAAAAAAATACCCCACAAAAAACCCAACAACCAACCAAACTATATAATAGAACTGGTACTCAGAAAAAAGAATTATTCACAAAGTAAATAACTTCAACTCTATTTGTCCATTCCTGCGTGGACAGTCAGCACTGTGACCCCAGGGAAGATCTGCGAACACAGCAAACTCAGCTACCATTTGAGAAGCAATAAATCCAATCTGGGCTTGACCAAGAAGACATCAGACAGGACAGGGATACCATTTGCTGTTAGCCTTTAGCTCATCAGAACCGTTGTAATAACTTTGAACTGGAAGGAAACTTTATCAAGTAACCAGGTCCCATGACACTGGCATCTTGTAAAAAAACCCACCTTTTCTCTGCACCTGGAGATGAAGCAGCAGATTGAGCAGGGCATGAAACATGAGTACGGCATGTTTCCTGCAAGAAACACGACGAAGTCATGCATTGCCATTTGGTGCCACATCTGAGTGGCCTTCAGCTCCCATCGGCCTGCCACCATATCACAAAAACTCTGTGAACAAGCGACAGGACAGTTATCTGGTAATGTCCCTGAAGGAAGAGTCCAAGCCTTCTCACCAGGCAGATGAAAAGCGTTCCTGGCAAGGGTTGCTAAGTAATACATACTCAAGCTGTAATCTGGTTAGTAAACAGCGTGAGAGCATCCCGAGAACAGGAGTCTTACCATGGCCTTGGCCTTGCAATGACCACACACAGTACAGGCTGCTGTGCTCACACTGTTGTACTGTGATGTGACTGTGCAACATTTCTCACAGAATCAGAGCAGGAACTACCACTATGTTGTTCGTTCCCCTCCATCTAACCTCTGATTATTGCTTTAGATTTGAAGACAGTTTGATATAGCTCAGATATGTCCAAGGCTTCATCAAGCACTGATTAAATTGTTTAACTTTGCCAAGTAGATGGCGAACTTGGAGCTGGATGCCACCTACATACAAGCACCACAAGCCTACTTAGGCATAGGGAAGACTACCTACAGGCTGGTCGGAGGATGGCAAAATGGAGCCTGCCAGAGCTTCCTGGAGCCCCTTTAGGCACAGAAAGTACTGAGGCTTCTCAGAGAGCAACCACTTCTGGGACAGCAACATCCTCGGAAGCTCATAGGCCTGAGGATGTGTCACCTGCTGGTCAGGAGGCCATCAAAGTCAGAAAAGATTTTAAAAAATGAGCTGGCATCTATTTGGCTCGCAGGAGGTACTTTTCACCCTGGGCAGGGCAGGGTGCTTACCGCTCCCAGCAAGACTGGGGTGAGAGTTAGGCTGCAAGGGTTTGTTATCAGGGTGCAGGACTGCTTTGCCACAGCTTCTCCAGGCTGGGGTGGGTTGAAAGATGCACCTTCTAGCTTCTGCTCCGGTAAGTCACAGCCACCCTCACCTATGGAGACAACATGAATTTTGCTTTAAAATAAGCACTGGTAGATCAATCCTTTATATATTTCTGATCATACAATGCATGCAATTCGACCTGCAAGAAATATGGATTGTAATACTTTTATAAATCAGCATTTTACACAGCACATCCTGCTCCTGTGAGCTAACCTTGTCTTCAGAGCTGACAATTCCCAGCATCATCTCTTTGAAGTACTGAAATGGTGAGATGGCAATCTACTGAGCCAGAATGTACCTCTGAAAAGGAGTATATAAATACTGTGCAGCACATCTGGAGTTGATCTATGAAATAGTCAGGAGTTAAAATCTTGATATATTAGCAAAAATAACTACAGCTTTAAAACCAAGAGGCCCTTAGGCCGTAGTGAAAAATCATTGACGTAGGAAAAGCATCTGTATTTTGATGACAGCGCTATCACACACACAAAAGAAAAAAAATCATAAAACTGGTTTTCTTTTCCCGCAGATAAAAAATAAAAGCGATTTTGCACCAGCTGCGTGAAATGCTTCCTAGTGAAGCGTTTGCATTTTAACTTCGGGTTATTAGCGGTCCAACTTTATATCGCCGCGTGAAACCGCCTGCTCGTTCGCAGAGAAAATAATGAGAATAATAACGAACAAAAGCACGTCCCCGTCCGGCAGGGTCTACAGCCTGCGCGGAGGGCTCCCCGTGCCCGGGGGGGGGGGCAGGCGGCGGGGGCTCCCAGGCACGGCGGGAGCGCTGCCCGCCGCAGGGCGGAGGCTCGCGGTGCCGCTCACCTGCGCGGCCGGGGCGGGACGGTGCGGGGCCTCGGCACCTCGCTGCGGATCTACGCCAAAGCCCTCTGCGCGTATAGCTTTTTTTTTTCTCTCTCTCTTAATAAAAAGACTAACGCGCCTGGATGTATTATTAAAATGAAAATATTTTCTGATGGGAATTTTTTTATTTTCACGCTGGGACTGTAGTCTGCAGGTAACTGGAGCAGCAGGGTTGGCACCTGCGAGCATCGCCGGTGCTGCCTCACGGCGGGCTCCAGCACCGNAACAGAGAAGTATATTTATATACGTTTAACAGGTACAATGAATCTAGCTAGCTAGCTAACAAGGCTCCCCAGCAGGTTGCGGGGGCCGGGCAGCCTGGCGGGTCGGCGATCTCCGCCTCAGTGCCGAGCGGNGCTGCCGCCGCGCGGGAGCGGCGCCCCCTGGCGGCCGCGGGGGGAGCCGCGGCAGCCCCGCCGAGGCGGGTCCGGCCCGTCCTGAGGCCCCTGATGTCCTTTCCAGGGCCGCCGCTCCTGCCGCGCCGTCCTTGGGCTGAGGCGGTCAGTCAGCGCCGCCAGGTCAATCACCTCCCGCCGCGTCGCGGGGGACACACACACACACACACAGTCTGGCCTCCGGGGAGGCGCGCAGCTACCGCGGCTCCGCGTCGCGCCTGCGGGCCCGCTCCTGTCCTCGGTCCCGGCGCCCCTGGGGCCTCCCTGCTCGGGCGCCGCCCAGCTCACCTGGCCCGATCGCTTCCCCCAGCTCGGCTCGGCTCTGGCCGAGCAGGGAACTGCCCGCTCCTCCCCCCTCCCCGCATCTGGAATCCACAATCAAGAGCCCAATTTTGTCATTTGGAAACACTAATTATCTAATCACGCCACGCTGCAGAGCGTACTTGTCTGCCCAATTAGCTAGGACAATTATTAAAATTCGGGGGCCTAATTATGTCTCAATTTAATGCTGGCAAACTCGCGCACAGTGCAGTAATTAAAATCTTCCCCTCGCCTCTGCCTTTAGGGCAGCGGCTGATGGGACCTGTCAGGGGCCGCGCCGCGCCGAACCAGCCGAGCGCATTGTGCTACATGACCCCGCATTGTTAAGTGTGTCAACATATTAACCTGAATTCCCTTCAGCCCCCGTAATCACATTTGGAAGGAGGAAGAAAAGGGGCTAAAACATGAAGCATTTTATTAAAAAAACATAAATTCTTTTTAATTAATGCTGTAAGAGATCTGACGCGGCTTGAGCTACCAAATGCTGCAAGTCATGTAAGACTGGTGCTTCTAATTACCAGTAAAAGAAGGTTTGCTCTTCTCCGTTAAAAAGACTTCCCTCTCCTCTCATTTAAAGCAAATGATCTTTCTTTTGGGTAGTGTATTTTTTAAAACCCAGCTAGTTGGCTTCCAGTGATAAAGTTGATTACCAGTTTTTTGTTTGATGATGGAGCACAAGTGAATATTGACTTCTGTGAGAATCAAACAGACAACCGGAGGCATAAATAAAACGGTCAGGATTTAACACTTAAAAGAAGTTAATAAAGTTGAAAATTAAAAATCATAATATTGAGATAATTTCTAAATATTTATTTTTGCTCCAGTCTTAAATTTGATAGGAAATTAGTGCTAAAGCACAGACAAAAACTGGAGCTAACACTGCCATCTGCATTCCTGCCCAATGTAGAACAGACACCTGCCACAGACGAGGAGCCCCTGAGCCCACATCCCTCAGCAATGGCCTCTGCAGACAGAATACTGGTCCTCTGGCCTTGGCAGGAGAAACCTGCCCCTGTAGAGTGTTTCTTTTTGGCTGCCAAGGAAGGCGGTTTCTTCATCTCCAGTTAGTGAGTTCTCTGGTGTTTGGGACTACAGAAACAAACATTAATTCCCTGGGCAGGGAAGGGCCTGTTTGATGTGTGGGAGGGAGGGAGAGAGGGGGCCTCTTCTCCCACAGTGCATGCCCTACATCTTGGAAAAGGCCCTGTTCCCAGCCTCCTTGGATGGTAAACTGAAGTGCAAATCTGTGTTCTGGCTTGTTCCAGCGGCTGTCAGCGTGTTTTCCTCTTGTCAGCAGCAATTGACTGGTCAGGTTCACCCTTGTACAGTGATTGTAACAGCTCATTGACAGACTAGTGACCCAGCCGGACCTGATAATGGAAAATTATTGATTTCTGTGGGCTCAGCAGTTCTAAAATGAATGCCCAATATAATGTCATCAGCTGTCTTGGACTCAGATATCCCTTGGACTTGGAGAAAGAGACGATTGCCTATCCTGACAATTTACTTGCAAAAAACATACTGGAAGCAAACAATGAAGCGGCTTCTCTCAGTTTCTCCCCGATAAGCAACAAGAAATCAATGCCCAGGAAAATGTCAAGAAACTGCAGCCCAGACGTGGTGGTGACTCCAACTGTCCCTTTAATCAAGGAGGACCATGACAGCCTCTCCAGGTTTTAAACATTTGCCACCTGAAGAATGAGCATGTAGGTGAAGACACGTAGGTGACATTACACTGCACAGCCACCCACCACCCTCCAGAGAGCAAGTAACGCAACAGGCAGAAAGGCTGCCAGGAGATGTAACCCAATAGGAACCACAGTTACCTTCTATCTGCAGGAAATCGAAAAGGCTTGAATAAGGCCATGATGCTTAAGATAATCACACACACTCCTGTGTCACAGTAAATAGTGTGGGCTGAGGAGGGTGTTAGGCGGCAATGACAAATTCTGGTTAATAAAAATTCAATAGTGCAAGGTGAAATTTTAAACTTTTACAGCAGTCCTCATACAGTTGAGATGCTTTTGGGTAAACAAGTGCTGCAAGTCCAATTGAAATTTTGTGAGGGAGGAGATCAATATTTCAAGATTTGCAGAATTGTAAGAGCTCAAATATTCAAAGACTCAAAGCGCTTCCTGGTCTTACAGAGCCAAAGTGTGGTGTATACTTCCTTAGTAGATTATTCCACACAGATACAGCAGCTGTCATTTCCATGTCCCTGTGGCTGACTGACAGAGCTCAAACCTCACCAACACACAAGCGCATCAGGAAGTCAGTGGGATGTTTAGCAGCACAAGGTCTATGGACATAGGGATCAGATAGAGACTGGGATACCAAGAGCTTGCAGGACAAGATTCACTGTGCCCTAAACCTCTTTGGTAGGATTTGGAGCCTTCTAGAACTTAACACCTTCCAGATGAACCAAGTTTCTGGTAAGGAATGGGAGGAGGAAACAAAGATACTTACTCTGGCAGATGCCAGCACACATTTAATTCAAGCTCTAACACCAATAGAGATTAGAACAGCTTTGTGATCCTGGCGAAAAAATTCAAGTGACCTCGGGGAGACATATTTTTAATTATGAACAACTGGTCAATTTTATTACAAAAATATCAGCCTTTTCTGAATGCATTTTCATCTTTTGTAGCCTTCTGCTCTGTAGCTTCTCCCCATATGTGCATCATACCCCTCACATTGTTGCTGTCCATGACATGCACACACATGTATATTGCCTTTGCCTTCCCCTGACAAGAGGCCCAGCTCTGTGATGTGCTACATACACTTGTCAAGAGGAAATGACTGCACAGATTACGTTAACATGACTGCTTCTGAATACCTTTCAGTTTCTACATACTCTCATTTTCTACACACTTCCCACTGCGTAGCCTTGGCTCCTTCCCCTGAAGACAGCTCCTGAACCCACCTATCTCTACTGGAGCTTTTGCTTCGCATTCAATTTCCATATGTTGCTTTCAAGCATTTCTCTTCTTGGCATCCCCTCAGGGCCTGATCCTGTGAGAGTAACTGTGCCGCACCTGAGAAGTGTTAAACAAGGCTGTGAGAATTGCCAAGTATGCTTTGGGTTTTGCTTTTTAAATTATCATTTTGAATTAAATTAAATGTAAATGCTTTCAGATCTTTGTTTTGTTTACCCAACACAACCTCCTGAACATTTTCCATTGGCTAGAAGAGGAGCTGAAATCCCTCCTATCCACCTTGCAGAAGGATTTTTCAGAGCACCAGAACCTCATGGGTGAGGCCCAGACCCATGTGTCTTGTCCTTGGAGAGGCTCAGTTCTTTTCTCAGGTCCTCTTCCTGCCCATTTATAACAACCTCAAATCTCATGTTAAGCCAAGCGCAGATAACATCTCAACACTACTCCCTCCCTAAGTACAAATGAATGTGTTCAGGCCTTTGGATAGAAGCTCCTGAGGCAGGGATTATGCTCTGTAGTATTACTGTTGTCATATTTTCCCTGTTGTAATGTTCCATGTACATTTATGTCATTTATAGAATACAATTAACAGACATAGTGGAATCCACAATGGCCCAAAGAAGGGAATAACAGAAGTAGAGCAATCACGTACATTTTCTTCCTACAACTATGCTGGCTGTGGTGACCCACTCACAACAAGCACATAAGTAGTAAAAGTGAAACACAGTTCCGGACATTTCAAAGGTATGGCAAAGCTGTCCATAGTTCTTTTTCACTTAGAAGAGACTTCATGTTCAACTTCTCTCTGCCTGAAGACATTGACCCCTCTCTGTGTTCACAACACACATTGCCCCCTTCCAATAAATCAGAACTGCTTGTCTAGCCACCAAGAAAGCATCCAAATATGGTCATCCATGGGAAGGTTTGTACCAATTCATTATCCTCCCCAAATAAAGACCACTCCAACTTGGACCTAACTGCACTTCCTTGTGCGTCCCTTCCAACTCGTCATATTCTGTGACCTGTGATGCTCACTATAGGACCCAGCTCCCTCTTGTTCTCAATGAAAGGCATCAATAGAATTTAGACTTCCACTTATTTACTAAGTTCTAAATCAATGTAAATACATTATATAGTGTTCAATATCTCAACAGTGTGTACACATACCTGTCTACATGCTGATCCAAGCCTATCATACCACTTCAGTGAGCTCTGCTCTACTGGGAGTTACTATCACTGGGAGGACCATGGTCTGCCAGTATAGACTGAGATTTTGTAGGCAACTGTCCTCCAACAAAACCCAAATTGTGTTTTTTAACATTTACAAATTGGTTTCTGCAAATAAGTGATTATGCTCTAAAGCAACCGAATGAAACTAAAGTGAGACAAAAAACTCCGACCAATCTGAAATATTATTTTCCTGTTTTCTTTACTGAAACAAAAAAAATCTCATTAATTTTGCTGTGAGGAAAGTGCTTTGTTTCGTACAAAATGTTTCATTTGGGGTACTTGCAACAGAAAGAAAAAAAAACCCTCAAAGGATATAATAGGCTGGATTCACCACAGCTGCTGTCATTCCCTTTTTATCCACTAACCCAGTAATTAGGGCAGTGACCCAGGATGTGGGAGATCCATGTTCAATCCCTTTTCTGCCTGAAGGGATTTGAACTTCCATCTCTCCATCTCCAAGGAGAGTGTTAGAGCCATGGGCTGGAGAGGGCCTTCTCTGCTGTCTCCTTTCAGCTTGGTCCCTTCTGGACAGGTGTTTTGCCTCAGCTGAGCACCGTGTGTGGCTTGGGTGCCCCATCTCACCTCGGTACAGCCCAACTCCCAAAGTCCAGTGTTATTGCCCCACCTCTGTCCTGTGGCTCGGTGAGTGCAGAGATGCTGTGTGCCGGGTGAAGTTTCAGTAGGTCAGACCACTTTCAGCTACTCTACACCAAAATGTTTAAGGTGTGTCCATAACCAGATCACTGAAGTGATCCCAGGTCTGGGTATCAATGCTATAAGGCAAAGTGTGAGTCCTCCTCTTTAGTTCTGCACCTAATGCCAGGGCCTTCTCCCAGTAAATGAAAAATAAGCCAGAAAAAAAGTAAATAAACCCCCAACCAAACAAACTTAATTCACATAAACATCATATTTCTCTGAGCCTAAATCTCTTTATACTCTTCTAACCACATTTTGCTACTATTTCAATTACTCCCCCAATCAAGTTTTTCCTATTATTGTAAATTGCCTGTGATGTTAGGAAGGATTGCCCTAAAGAAGAGTTTAGCAATACAAAAGTATTACTTTGTTGCACCTTTTTTTTGTACGTTTTAACTGTATTTATCTTCATAAGCAGCTTAGAGTCATCCAGGAGTACAATTCCTGGATGTACAATTAGTTGTACAGTACTGAGCATGGAACTGAACATGTGAAACATGCAGAACTTTGCAGGGATATGTATAACTTTGCTTTGAACATAGTAGTTCACGTGCACCACTTTCATATCACCAATGAGATCAGCTGAAGTTCTTTAATTAGGAAAATTTGGCACCCGAATGTTACAATTTTGCCAATTTTTAAATTAGAATCATTTTAATAATGTTATTTAAAATTATTTTCTACTATGTATTTCTATTGAAAAAACTATCTTCCTTTATTTGGTTTTTGCTCTAGTGTTTCCAGAAGATAAATAAATTGTCTGGTACGTCTTATGAGCAGACTTTGATTACCAGGAAGTCAATAATTTTTTGGTATTTGATAACCTTTTATTAGGGTTGACCTCTGGGGACTCTCCAGATAAGTGGCCGCATGAAGTCACAGTCAGAGAAGGGGATTCACTCATCCAAGTGTGAGAAAGACTCCTTTGTAATAAACATTAAAAAAACCCCTCTACTTTTATCTTGCTCTAAGAGCCTCTAGCACAGCATATTTACAGAATAATAAAACAGGACTTTGGGCCTTTTCTTCTCATACATCAGTAACAGGATACTCACATCACATTTATATGCTCTGTACACTGTATAGTTTACCTATTTAATTTCTCATAGTGAATACTCTCAAATACACCAAATGAAGTAAATCATCTGCTACTGTTCTCACACAAGAATTAAATCCGAGCATAAAACTGTCTGAGAATGTCCCTGTGACAATTTCTGCCCCTCCTCCCTCTGCGCGTTACCCAGTCCCACCATGGCACACCCGCTCGCTTGGCTCATTTATTCTTGCCTAGAACAAACCATTGTAAGATTACTATTTATCTGTACGAAGAAGAAGAAACTTCAAATGAAATCCCTAGTATCAAAAGCTATACAGATACTAAGCTAACACGCTTCTCTTCTCAAAGAGCCAATGCTCTAAAGAGACAGGAGGTGGGAAGAAGGAGCAAGGAGTTTCCAAGCACAGTCATCAGAGCCGACTGTGTGCACAAATAAAGGGAAACTACTGCTCCCAGAATTAATGTCTCTACTTTGCACTGATTTTAGAAATTATAAAAAACTGTAGAGTTGCTAGAATTAGAAATGAAAACAGTGAATAAATGGCTTCTTCTGGGGAAAAACATGAATCACAATCCATCAAGGTAAATTCAGACTTTCATCTCAAAAGCAAGAAACGTGGGATTTTTATACCCACTCAAGTCAGCGGGAAAATGCTGCTGCAATGTATCTGCATTCCATGTGCATATGTAAATAGGTGTATAAGTGCATGCATGTATGCTCATTGTTTAATTTAAATTTTATATCAATCAAAAAATACATTAAACGGTACAGAGAAAGTAACAGTCTTTCTTCTCATGGTAATTTTAATCTGTGTAAGAGAGGAAAAACCCAAAGTCTTGTGCTATTTTGAATCATAATGAGGGGGGTATTTTTAAAATTAAGTTCAGGGAGACTGTAAACACTAAAGGAAGTCACCACAGCTCAGGTGCCCTCAAGCCCAGAGATGCAGCCTCAGCCTACAGATGCCAGAAGACCAGCACAAGGGGGGTACAGCACCCAGCTGCTGGCACAAATCCTGGGGCCCCAGCATGTGTCTTTTCTGGTCTGCATACCACAAACCTACATCTGGCTCTCATGAGTCCTATTCAGTAAGAAGAAACACAGGCACAGAGGAGTCAGGGCACAGATTTACAGGCATCCTGCTGCCTGTGTGGGCCTGTGCCTGCTCCGGGCCTGGGAAATGCTGGGCGGGGTTCCTGCATCAGTGGTGGTACTCCATTGCAAGCTCCCCTCACCAACATACCAACAAAGGAAGGAAAGGTCAGCTTGTTGCCTCTCTTATGTCTCCATCTGTTAGTCCAAATACAATTTTGACATGATTCAGGATCATGGTCCAGGAATCCATCCACAGAATGACAAGGAACGCATTCGTGTGATCCTACTTGGCATCCTGCTTTGCAGAGAAGTATAAAACAGCAACACTTTCATTGCCTACTGACAATCCCTGCTAGGAACTCCCCTAACCCTAACCTCTTAATTTAGTCTCACTTGGATTACCAGATGCTCCAATTACATCATCCTAGTCTTCTATAAGGAGCGTTAGATGAACAAATGCCACATCTGTAACAGTGACAAATACTCTTTTTAATCACATCCGTGATGGTTTTGTTTCAAAGCTCAAGAATCCCCTCCAGGAGGCCCATTTTATGTTTTTACGTGACCCAAGAGTCCCAGTGAGATACATTCACTTGTATCTGTTTACAAAAAACTTGAAGGTACATAAGGCCATGAACATTTCTTGCCCATCTGCCCCATAAAATTTTAGTAAGGCTTATTGCAGAACACAGTAAATGAGTTATAGGTGGTCAGCTTCAGCTGTTGCTTTCTGGTTTTGCTGCAGTTGTTGCTCAGTATGCTGCAGGCAGAGCCCATACCTACATCAGCCTGCGTGGTACGTTCTCTGTCCCAATGAAACTGCTAGATCCAGCACCCGAATCACCGTACCTGCATCATCTCCTAATTAGTCATCTACCCTGATTATATACAGATGCTAGAAATGACCTTGAGGTCTGTAAGTTATTTTATCAGAATATTATAGAAAACATGTTTTTCCCCTAATCCTGTTGATACGTGTAAACACAGCCTGGGACAATTAGAAATGCAATGCCCTGAAGGCTAATTATCCATCACTGACAATTTTCCAGATTATCCTTTTTTGTTCTCACATTTGATACTGGTATCATTGCCTGCCTTGATCCTCTTGGAGTGTAAAGAAAACTTCTGAAAAGCAGTTCTCTACCAAATTGCTTCAACAACAGTAGCAGTAACATCCGAGGAGTGGCTGTTCAGAAATAACTGATAAATATTTAAATTTAAAATATTTAACTTACAGAAACTGTTTATGAGATTGTTATGTCTATAAAGTATTCAGTAACTTGTGTTCTTTACAGAATAATTTTGACTTAGAAAACTGTCTGGTCCAAATAGTGCCTTACAAATATGGGCAACACTATGCTTATGTATTTATGGTATCTAAGGAAAAAAAGCTGTTTTCTTACCATAGGACTACCAGAAGGAGGGAGATGTAAGGGGATGATTCCCCTCGGAGCCAAGAGAAGGGCTGATGAGAAAAGGGGAGAGAGAAGTGACCGAGATCCACTTTCAAAAAAGTGGTTTTCCAGGAAGAAGACAGAGCAGTTTGGGCTGGGACTTCAGAAATGGGAGCTGCCCTGCCTGCTGTTAGTGATAGTCTGTGTTTGAGGACCACTAGGAGTTAAATCAGAAAAACCAGTGCCTTTTTAAAGGACTTAGAAGCACAAGTACTCTGGAAGCTGTAGAGAGAGCAAGCCCAAGCTCCTGCATCTTTGCCACTGCTGGGCTTCTGTAACCCTGGATGTGTGTCATACCTTTACTAACTCTCCTGAGCAAGAGCACTACACTTCTCCACAGCCCATGCTGCTCAGCACATAGCTCACCCACTGCACTTGTGAACAATGAAAGTACATGAGGGAGATGTATAGTCACGTGTCCAAAATACACAGCAGGTGATGTCCCCCACCGTGCCACTGCAGCCCAGCTAGATGGCCAGTGCAGAGCCCCTTGCAGGAGCACAGCTCTGTGGAGGAAGATGTCACTGTACTGGGTGACCAGGCTGTCACTGAATGCAACTCCGTCACGGTATTTAAATCACATTAAATCTTTCTTTTATTACATACCCCCTTGTGATTTTGCCTGGCTACAGTCTAATTACCAGCCTTGCTGTAGCACACGCAGGTTCCACAGCTTCCTCCCCCTCCCATTTTATGGGAATGGCTTATCTTGCACAATTCTAATGAAAACATGGCAGTGAGATAACTCTCTTCTTTCATCTCACATTTCCCACTCTAGAGGGTAAGACATTTTTTGTGGGGGAGAGAGAGACCACAAAATATTCATGTTTACATGCATTTTTAGAAACAGCAGATACACGTGTTAAGACTCCCCACAGTGGTTTAATTGGTTTTGCTATTTTCTTATGTAATACCTGATCTTGAAGTATCAATCTATTTTTCCATTTCAGATGTTAGCTGCACCTGTTTTGCAGAGATTTTACATTTCTTTTTCCAAACATTTTGCATTTCTTATGCTCCAATTATTAACTTCTATTAACTCTATTATCTTCTCTGATAGACTATTTTAACTTACAAAGGTTTTTTCTGAGCCATTTTTCTAGCAGTAGGCACAAATCCTCTCTCCTATCCAATTAGCTCCCAGCGCTAATCAGGCCAGAGATCATGTTAGCTTTAATGGAGAACTTACTAATATTCAGGAAAGCTTAAGGACTAGGATGCAGTTTCATTACGTGTGTCCACAGCTTCACCCTTGGCTTTGCTCTCCCCCATTTTCCAGTTACAGCACTAACCATACCTAAAAAACACCACAATGATTCTATACTGCTTTGCTGTTGAGTAAGATCAAAATAATTTTGACTATTAGCCAAGGCAAAGTACCAACACAGGGAAAAACTTGCTATTTAATTTGATTTACCATAGTTCCATAGGTATAGATCCATATTTCCTAGGTACAGATTTGCAGAAGGGCCCTGTTAACCTGCATGCAAAAACCACCTTCAGATAGGGAAGTAGTTCAGATCTGCAGTGTGAAGGCAGTTAAGAATCTCATCTTTGTAAGTGTCCTAGAATTAAGACAGAATTTTAGCAAGAAATTTTTCAGTTAAAAACAACATCACTAACGCTTTCCTGAGGGCAGGGGAAAGGAACTGACAAAGTACATGCAGGGAAAGTTCAAAAAATATAGGGAAAGTTCTCAGATTTGCTCTGATGATGAGGTCCCTGTGACAGCAGCAAACACCAGCTCTGGCTGTGGGCAGCACATGTTGCTCTTTGCTGGCAGCGGGAGCACAAAGCAGTTGAAGTTCTGAATACATCTGGTTCAATTTTCTCTAAGTGCTCAATTTTAATTGTGATTCCAAACACGTCAGAGATTTGTCTCTGTGCAACAGTTACAACAGCAGAACAGAACCAATTGAAATCAGAGTAGGATAATGAGAAATAAAAAATTAAATCACCTCTCACACACTCCTCCCTCCTTCCTGGGCTTAACTTTTTGTCCATGAGGACTGCAGTCAGTTCATCACGTTGTCTCTGCCTTTCCTTCCTCTGCATGGGAAGGACTCCTCACACTCTTCCTCTGCTCCAGCATGGAGTCCCTTCCACAGGAGACAGTCCTCCATGAACTTCTTCAACATGAGTCCTTCCCACACAGGCTGCAGTTCTTCATGAACCGCTTCAGCATGGGGCTCTTCCACTGGGTGCAGTCCTTCAGACTGCGCCAGTGTTGGTCCTTCATGGAGTCACAGGCATCTAATGGATCCAGTATGGGGTCCTCCACGGGCTGCAGGTGGATATCTGCTCCACCATGGACCTCCATGGGCTGCAGGGGGCACAGCTGCCTCACCACAGTGATTTTGTTTGCTGCTGGCAGCAGAGGGCTGCTCACACACTCTTTGCACATTTGTACATCTAAATCTGAAATCGGTTTAATTTCCTCTGAATTTCATGCCATCTATTGCATTCAATTTTTACCAGTAAATGGACTAAGATTCTCAACTCCAATATGTTTTTACCAGTTTTAACTGATATCCCTGTTTCGCCTTGCCCAAGGATCCTAACCAGCTGTGTATTCACAAAAATCATTCAAGCAAGTGCTCCATTTTCTAAATCCTTCTATGGTTTTGGAAAGGCTGCCATAAAAAAAAAAAAAAAAAAAAAAAAAAAAAAAAAGACAGTAAATTCAGCTTTATGCAGACAAAACAGAAAGCTGGCACAAAATGTTCACTTTCTCAGGTGGGGTCATGCCACATAAGGCAACTTACAAGGCAAGAGTTCAGCTCCCAGCAGCAGTGTCGAATCCAAAGTCCTGGGTTATGAACTGTATAATTTGGGATTTTTGTTCTTTGTAATCCAGAGTCACTCTAAAATCTAAACATCTCCTCCTCCCCCCCCCATTTTGGTACAGATAGCTACTGTCTCTATATAAAATAAATCAAAAATCAGGCCATTGGTTATGCTTTTAAGAATAATAAGCACCATTCTGTGCTCACAGTAATACAGCTTACAGGACTTTCTCAAAAAGCTTCATCACTGGTAGCCAGCAGTAAAATGAAGTCCTAAAGAACAAGAGAGATGAAAAATTAAGATGAAAAAGCAAATGTGGATATAAGCAAAAACTGAGGAAAGGGAAAACAAACCAAGCTAAGAATGAAGATAATGAAAACGGTCAGGTCAGCAGCCCAGTGAGACGCGGCTAAGTACTGTCCCCAGATGGGAACCTGGGCCTGAGGGCAAAGAAAGGAGTTTGGGATCCTGGAGGAACATTCACATTCTGGGTCAGGGTCTCTAGTAATTTATTAGCACTTATGGTCAGCTGCAGCCAGAGAACACTGGGTTTAGTAGTGGAGGTTATTTCAGTGAGGAAAGAATGTTGCAAAATGATGGATGTCTAATAGTAAAGGAGAGAAATTCTGGAGGCAGGGAATGGCAATCCCTACATGAACAGAAACTGGAAAATCAGACCAGTTCCAAATTTGTGACTGAAGCCAGATGTGGGAAGAACAGCTTATGTTCCTTCATGATTGTACCAAGTTTTATGGATTTATATGCAGCACTTAAAAAGCATCAGTAAATATACTCCAGATGACAAAGGGAATGGGTACAGTTGACTTTCAACACAAGAAATTGGACTTAAAGCCTCTTTTCCCTGTCACTGCCTATTTCTTTAACAGTTTGGGGTTAAAACTTATTCCTTGGCTGTTCGGCTAAGGATAATATTTGCCCTAACCTCCTCTGTGCCAGGAACCCAAGCGCACCCCTGAAGATTTGGAGGCACAGCAAACACAGCCATCAGCTAGATTTCAGGGACTACAAAACAAGTGTCAACCCCAGGCTTATACTGTCTTCTCCTGTTTGCAGTTTCTCTTTCAACCTATGGGGTTTCTGTTTGTTTTTATAAGATTTTTTCCCCCCTGCTTCTTTATCCAAATAAGCCTGTTATCTTTCTCCTACTCTAACACAATTGTTTTTTTCAGGGAAGAGACAGATGAAAGAATTATTTCTCATCAGCAAAACTTGTACCTAGGTGACACACAATTCCTTATTTGGTTAAAACACAGGTTAATGGTGTGAACTTGCATTCTGCTCTATCAGTTTCTTCTTTTCTGAAGCAGTTTCAAAGAGTACAATGGGATTCAGAGCTTCAGCATTTGTTGCTACAGCAGCGAGGATGGATTTGAATGAGTTTCACAGAGAGCTACAAACATGATTCACAGCTGCTGCTGACATAAAAATGTATATTTAAATGTTTACATGTGAAGTTTCCAGTTTCCTATAAAGAGATTTTTAAAAAGTGGTAGATTATTACTTACCATGAATAACACATAAGCACGTTTCATGTTGCAGGTCTAACACAAAAGCAGAAGGGCTATCATCATCGCTTGGTATGTAAACCTCAGATCTTACAAGTTAAAAGCATACTTTTAAATGAGAGCATAGGACAGAAGGCCCAACAGTGTCATGATTTACGTGTAGTACAAGCACCTTGGAACCTTTAAGAAGGCTCCACTTGTTCCCTCACTGGACAGTAAGAGTTGTAATTTTGGGGTCTCTGGGCTCAGAGTTACCAAGGTTAAATTTTGATTGTAGTGAAGAGAGCATGCGGAGCCTGTATGAGAAATGTCTTTCAGAGGTTTTATAATTAACTTTGCCTCCATCTAGAGAAAAGGATCTCCATGGGAATACATTTATTTGAATTTTTGTCTCTAGCTAGAATAACACTGTGTCAGTCTTGAGGCAACCTGTGCAAGCCATCTTCATATCCTCTGACGTACCACTCTCATCCCTCCACCTCCCATTCTGGCACACTGGAGCATCTGCACGAGCTAAAGCAGCCAGGACCACTCCCCTGAAGGACAAGCACTGCCACCAGACACCAGCTACCTGGACCACAAGGTTTTTCTATTTGATGGGACACCCCAGCAGTCTTTTATACTGTGTCTGACCAATGTCTGCATTTTTTTCTTATAGTGTGTGAAATGGCTGTGGTATGGCAATGAATCCTTTGATGCTGCAGGAGACTGGGGACTTGCAGAACACCAGGGAGATTGGGTTTTTCAGCATACTGTGTCCATGTACATGTGGAAGGCGCTACATAGCTAGGGCTGCAGAGGAAATCTGCCTCTAACTGGGAAAGAAGGCACCAGTGAAATCAGCAAGCAGCCACAGGCACAGAGGAGAGCCATTGCTACTTGTGATTCAGCTTCAGATTTGGGCCCCTGGCTCTGATCACGTTCCCTCCACCAACAATTCATTCCTGGTCTCCAACAGCGGAACGTAGATATCCCCCTTCTTGCCTCACCTCTGAATTTTCAGGCTACAGCCAGCAAAACTGCCCTCTTTGCCTCGCCAGGTAACTGTTCTGGTTGGGGCAGAATTCCCCGGGTTAAGCGACACATGCCGTGCAGCTCACCTCCGAACAATGGGAAGAACACCAAGAAGCCTGCAGTGTTAAAAAGGAACATTTTATTGCAAGAGATTACAAACCTGGCACTATGGCCAAATGTTTCCATTACATCACAATTGCTACCCATGTATCAGGCAACAGCACCTACAAAGCATGGTGGGTTGAAATATCTGAAATCATAATGCAGTCAGCTTCATTAAATAGGTACCACCCTAAAAAGATTTTTTTAAACAAAGTCAAAACTATATAAACCCATTTTTTAAATATGAAACTAGTGTTTAAATATCCAGGCCATTAACTACTACTGTGATAAAAAGTGGAAAAGTCTGTTAACGATAGTGTTCAACTAAACAGGCTTTGTTCGCAGCCCTTAGCCATTTAGTTAAAAGCAAGTACTTGTTATTTGCTGTTAATGTTTCCACATTTGTTCGGCCCATTTTATTTTCTGTAGGTTTTCAGAATCATGTAGATTTAATGCATAATGCCTCTTTAAAGCACTGCAGGAAACCTAGAACTGTAACTGTTTCAGAAAAAGCACCAGAGTCAAAATAGCTTTGCAGGAACAGATCCTCCCATCTCAGTCCTGTGACACTGACCTTTTCAAACTTTGGATGTTCTCCTCTGAGTCCAAATTCATTACTCACTCTCCTCCTGTGATCCGTTTACCTCAAAGACCCTGGTGATTTCCCTGAGCATGGCTAAGAAGGTAGGACTTTGTGCAGGCACACAGCTCACACAATCTGTCCAGCCCAGAGCACGCCCCCGACTGTTACAGTCCCCATTTTTGTGTCTCCCTCCCCACAGCTACGACACCTATCGACTGGTCAGCGCTTCCTCCCTTATCAAGAGGAGTCAACAGCTCATTTCCTGACACTGCTGGCTGGGTAAGGCGAGCCCTGAGGAAGCAAAGTTGGATCTGTGGGCAGAGCTGGACCGCCTCAGCTGGTGGGAACATGTTCACCGCATAAATGACCCAATCCACATGAAGCAGTATACAGCAGAGAGCAGTAAATGCCCAGGGATCTTTGCGAGCCAACACGTGTTGTCTGATTGCCTCCATTTTCAATGCACAGAGCCTGGACACGCTACTACGAGCACATTAAAATAACCTTTCCAACAGTTTGCAGAAACATCTTTTCAAGGAATGCACAGAATTTTAATTCTTGAAGATAATTTGGAAATATCACTGGAATTAAGGAATATAGGCAATCCTCTTATGGAAAGTGTATGGGACTGTTCTACAATTTCCAAGACTTCCCTAAGCATTCTGAAAATTCCTTTGTAATTTTCCTGAGGTTACTACTTAAGAGACCTTTATCAGAAACCAGGATAACTTCAGAAACAAATAGGACTGTGATAAAGAATCAAAACCAACTAAACAAACTGCACCACAGCAGCGTTTACCCCAAAGCAATCTAAGCCAAACTGAACAGACTAACACTATGTGCAACTCTGGAAGTCCAGCTCTTTAGTACAGACTGCCACAGAGCCTCTCAAGCCACATAACATGAGATTGGTATCACAAAGCAACTGATTTCATTTACCCTCTTCTAACACGTTATTGAGAATTTCTGTAACTCTGGAAAGGGGTATTTGGATTTCCTTGTTGGAAATACAGAACTTCTGTTACTACCTAACAAAAGAAACCAAGAAAACAAACAGTCCCACTTGAGGACTAGAGGCTAAAGACAGCTAAAGGGTACTCTGATTATTAAAAAAAAAACAAAACAAAACTTCATTCAGTCTGTATCAACCATATATGCAATGAATTTAATAATCAGAAAAGTTCTAGAGCTTCTGTATATATTTCAAATTATATTGCAAGGACCTGATGCAAGCAGGGCACACAGTTCCAGTGCATGCACTCCGCCTGCCAGTGAAAACTCCTGCCCATCAACAGAATCTCATGTTGGAAACTAAGCAAGCCTAGAGCTCCCCTGCTCTTCAGACACAACCTTGCATTTCAGTGTTATACAAAGCAGCTCACTATTGGGGTTTAACAAATTAAATAGAATTAACTAGAGGTTTTTCATTAACATTATGAACCTAGTAAGAGTTTTTTGCTAATGCAAAATTCCGCACGGTATGGCTTCACTTCACAAGCATTCTTAACAATACTAGATAAATATCATTTGCACTTAATTGATTTGCTCATTTGTTAAACAGCCACAAAATACGGTGCTCTCACAAGCACCTTTTTTTGGTGAGAAGGGTAAACAAGCACTCTATTAAAGCATTATAAACATTCAAGGTGATTTGATCACTTCTCTCTATTCTGTTTCAACACATTGCTTTAAATCTTCCACTTTCACATCATATAAAAAAATCCCACAAGCATCTACAAATTTAGAAATTTGTTAGTCTGCATACACATAATTTGTCTGCAATACACTTCAACATCCCAGTTATCTTTTCTAAAATCTCTAAAGTATTTTTCCTCCAGCCTTTAAATGTAACAATGTAATTTTCCAGTTATAAGAGAATAAATTCTGTCAAGAAAGCTAAACTTAGCTGTAGCAATTTGTACAGTTAAACACCTGATATCACTAATTTAATGATAGCCTAGACAGAGCTATGATGGCCTTCTCTGAGGACTCTGTCCTGTACAGCTGCATTTTTAGCCCATCTATTTTATCAGAACATTAACAAGCCTCATGTGTTAACTCTGTGCTCCGTGCATCCAGGAAGACAGACATTTATTACTATTTTCCACCAATCAAATGTAATGTGTCTGTGAACAATTCGGCTTATTGCAATTAAATGTACTTTTACTTAAGATCATGAGAAGATTCTAATCTCAAGCAAGACAAATCAATTTCACAAACTTAATTCACACAATGCAAATAAATGCTTCACATTATAGACATTTAGATTTTCTTTAAACCTTTTTTATTTAGAGATTTTTCTGGTAAGGAGATATACCATAGGAAAGCAATTTCACTGGCAGTGAGGTATGTATATACTCTACCAAAATACTCCTCTTGCTTTAACTGCTTTTAACTTTATTTACATATAAAGAAAATATCAATGCATATCCTTGGCTTAACTACAGTATGTTACCCTATATGAGTAAAATGAAATGTTACTTGCATACAAAATTGATTTGTAGAGGAATCTAATCTGATTTAAACAAAAACCATGTTCTGAAGACAGTTTAAATGAACAAACACAATTCATCATGACCAAGACACCTGCACCATATTTCCATCCTCACAGCACATTTATTTCAATAATTCTGTAAGTAGGTCCTTAGCATGAGCATAGTGTTACAGTTTTCATACATATAATCACATCCAAAACAAGCTCTAAAATTTAAGTTGTAAACATTCTCTTCATATGTCGAAACATTTCAATCTGTGTTTGAATTTTCTAAAATGATCAATCTTTTAAACAGAATCATAAATGAAAAGTCTACTCTAACAGTGTAGTGAGCAATGCTTATTAGTACATTTCTACAGTGTTAAATAAAATAGTAGAGGCAAACTTCTGTAAGCAAGTCAGACTTTAAGTAAATTGTCATAAAAGTAACAAACTTGTTAACAAAAAGATGCTTTGTAATAAAGAAAGTTGGATTGAATCTACTATGATACAAAAACATAAGGGTAAATACCATCTTTGTTGACAAGTAGGAGGTAGCATGGATGCACCACTTTATTGTCAGTGAGAAATGCAACTGAAGTAAAGAATATTTCCTTACCACAAATTTCCAGTATTATGTACATATTTCTCTTAGAAATTTGTTTAAACAAGTTTCCCTCCACTTTTTAGTACAAAAAGCCTCATGTGATTTTAAAAAAACACTTACACACCTAAATAGAATAGTACTAACTGCCCTATTTGAACGAAACAAGTCTCTTGAACTATGAAGTACATGGTATTTAATGCCCTAAGTTGAGTAAATTGTATTAGCAGTTCTTGGTATTATACAAAACACTACATACATACAAACAAAATATAATAGTATCTTATTTTACTATGTAACTCTTTTTGGAATAAACAGAGCCTTGATTTGGGTAACACTGAAGAGAACGTGGTTTCTTTATTAAAATCTTTCTTTTAAGTACCCATGTGCAACAATTTAAAAATGGCTGCCATACATATAATGGTCTTGTATTGATAGTGAACACAGTAACTGACAAAAACATAATAAACCTTAAAAACACATCTTCCACCCTATATAAAATATAAAGACTACTTACTGTAACTGTTAAGTATTCAATTTATTTCGATGTTACTGTAATCCACTTCCTCTATTTTTCTCTTTAGCATTTATAAACATAATTTAGTTTAGGAATTTATCTTAAAAAATGACAAAGTATTTCAAATTTACATCCAATTAGAATTTAAAATGTTTCCTTGTTCTATGATGCTGCTTCTGCCATCAGTAAAGAAAATGAAGTTTCAGTAATTGAAGCAGGTTTTTTAAGTAGTGATGTGACTTCAACCATGCCAGCTCCAGTCCGTGGAAGATTTGCGTTGACAATGTGTCGCTGCAAGTGCTTTATCCAGTCTTCTTGAACAGACAAAGGTCCTCGAAAGACCAGACCACAAAACCTATACAAATATTAAAATTAATCCATCAAGCTACATCTAGCTCTACTGAAAAATTAAAAACTAAAGACAGTAAGTGTAAGAAGTCTTAATTTTCTTGATAGCTATTTCCTACATATTTTAGCTGAAAAGCTTAGTAATTGAGTTCCTTAGTAGTAACTGTGAACACAAAACCCTGGGGTTTATGACTTACACTCTCACATTTTTAACACTAGCAATAACAATCTGTTGTTCTTATGTAAGGTTTCTTTTGAAGGACAGAATATTACTCAGACATGACCAATAAGATTTTAGCTAGAGAAGCAGTTGGCCTCTCTATACTCATACCCATGGATGACCAAATCAAATCTTGTTCAAACTGATGAAAATAGGTTATCATGTCCCCTCCTTATTATTCAGTTTAATCACAAACATTTACAAGATACAACCTTAAATCACCTACGACTAAAATTAGCAAGCTCTTAAAAACGTGTTCTTTCAATAAAAGTAGCACTACATACCTGCATCTGAGTATGTAAACTTCATCAGCACTATGAGGTAACGGCAGCATTTTCTTCTTGCTTCCAGATCTTGACCTTGACTTCTTTTGCTTACAGTCTAAAGCTAAGAAGAGAAATTTCCATACGTTAAAGAAATTCTTCAATGCATGTTAACCAAACAGAGATATTCAGTATGTGTTCCCTATAGCAGTAGTGAAAAGACATCTACCTTCTTGTTACTCTATGTGTAATTATAATGTAAATCCAAAACAATTACAGGGTATCCTAAGAAACACACTGGCAAAACACATGAAGCGATTTTTTTTTAAGTTAGCACAGTGCTGGCTTGCTCTTTGAAAGACTAGATAACTGACATTCAGCATTAAACTTGTTTTAGTATCAGCAAGCACCTACAAACCTATTGCAGGATTATACAGAAGCAAAGCACCATTGGAAATTCCCTTTCATGCATAAAATGCTGTCAGAATCTCAGAACTTGTTTTGTAGTTCAAGTAGCATCATAAGACCACTCATGTTCAACCAAGTTACAACTTTACAAAGTTGTAGCTTTCAGCTATTACAATGAAGAATTTCTAGTTTGAATAAAACACCTGCCATTTGTTTTCAACATAAAGCAAAATTTTTTCTTTTTGTTCTAAGAATTTCAAATGAAGCTTCCCCCTCACTCCTGTCTGAATTCTAGTGAATCTTACAAAAAGAATGTATTAGTCCTTAGCAGTGGGAGCTGGTATTATGACAATCAACAGGGATGGCAAGGTCACTTTTTAAATTCAGTCTAAGCATTTGAAACTACGTATGAAAATAACGTATCAGAAAATGCATAGCAAATGTGTTCAGTTAGCTTTGAGGTCTGTACCTCCCATAAACAGATGTAATAGGAATCTGTAACAAAACCTGGAGAGTCTAAGAAGCAGCCAAAGCGGGGGATGAGTGGATTAAACTGAGTTAATACTGTTATGAAGAACACAGCTGTTAAAGCTCAAGAAGTTTGTGAGTGTTGGAACTGAGAAGTAAATCTAGCTACACTCTTCCAGAACACAAGACACCAACAATAACACTCAAACACAAGTACTTTTGATAAACAGTCAGTTACACCACTTCATCAAAAACTCCACAGAAACTGGAAAGATAGTATCAGGGGGTATTCTTGATACCAAGAAGGCATAATGCTATGCTATGGAAAATTTAAAAAAAAAAAATTGTTACACTTGTCTAAAGTTTTGACTCCTACAATACAAAACGGAAGAATTAACTTCTTAGTACTCTGAAGCATAAGACATCACCTGGTGAGGTAAAACACGTTTGATTTAAAGAGCACAGTCTTGATTGCATGCTTCATTTTTCTCATGTCCTGCGAAGGAACACCTCTCAAGCTTTCACCCTGTAGACCAGCTTTTAACTTGGTAGATACACCAGACAATTCCCAGTTCCACCCCCAAATTTAGATCCTACAGTAGCTAAAATGTTGGAATGAATTTCTGAGGCTTGAAATATCAGAGAAACAATAAAATAAGTTGAAAGCAGACACCAATCTAAAGAGATTTCCTTCAGACCAACATCAGGAGAATGACGCTTAACAGCATTTTTTTCTGACAGCAAAACCAAAAGCAGTCTGGATACAAAGGCAGTAATCCAAGGTGGCGGGGGAGACAGAGAAATGGCCAAGATAACTTCTGGAAAAGATTAAGGGGTTCTTAACACTCTATTTTCTCACCAAAAGCATATTCTTCATTTAATTAGAAAGAAAAAAGCTAAATATCATTCAGGCTTTAAGAACTACCAACTAGTATAAATATTTTACATACCGCAACTTCTATAACAACATCATCAGAAATGTAAGCAGGTAAAATACTGGAACCCTGACACACCCACACTCTGAAGAGAACTGTTTGTATGAGGGGAGTCTTATTTGAAGCAGTTTTTACAGCAAAATCTTTGCCTTTGATGATTTTGCAGCACATCGTAGGAAGAAGGGAAACAGAAGTCAGTATTATCCAAATGCAAGCATGTCCACGAGTTGTATCTGATGACAGTTAGCTGATGTCAGTTGATACGAGTTAAAAAAAAAGAAGCAGTAGACAGCAGACTACTCATAGAGAGGCCAACCTGCATTTGAAAAAAGAACTTGCGGATATCCTTTGTGTTGGCAAAGACATTCATCCCCATCAAGAAATTTGATTCTACTCACACATGTCCAGAGCATTTCTTTCTCTTATTAGACCTGGATTGGTATTCTGCAACAGAGTTCCTGAAACCTAATGGTTTTGTGCATGTGTATCATCTTCTAAGAAAAGAACCCCTCTGAACTACTGTGCAACTAAACAACAGCAACACTGACAGAAACTGCTGTAATGTACCAGAGGTAGTTTCTACTTCCTTGAAAGGTACCTTTTGCAAGAACATTGAGAAAACAAGGAAAACAAAAGAATGGACATCTTCTCTGATGATGGAGGCTCTAGATAGAGAAATTACAAAAGAGCAGAAAATACCACATTAAAAGACATCAAGAAAAAAGATCCAGATTATTCAATGCATTCTCAGAGCAACTTAGCTAAATTTGAGAGTAGATTTGCCCAAGAAATAAGCTGTTAAAAAACTAGAAAATTCTAAGAACACTAAACTTGTGTTCTCAAGGGTTATTTTTTGTTCCCTTTGTCTTTTGAGCTAATGAACATGTTCTTTCACATTTTAGGGAGCTCAAAGCAGCACATTTTGAAGTTACTCCAATGAAGCTGGGAAGGAGACCAATGAAAAGTGTAAAATCTGGGTAAAGCCTACTGAAAATCATAATTCCAACAGCAGTTACCAGGCACATGCACCAATAATTGTCACATTAATCCAAAGAGCAACAAGTTTAAATGAAGCCACAGGCACACTTGAGTAGTTTGTTAACACAATGCTTACAAGTGGTTGCGAGCATCAAGTAAGTCCCACAATTGCTTCACCCACTGCCTACCCATAACACAGCCATGTTCTGAACAAAACTCAGTTACTGTTCTTGCTATGCCTGTAACTAAGCATGACTTCCTCCGAAAGTGTGCTTTTATTACTTCTGCAAAGACATCAACGATAATTTAGCTCTAGTAAGCTGCACAGAAACTGCAGCAAATTGCCAGAGAGAGGCAAGAACTACCTACCATTAACACACACTTTGCAGTTGTAAGAGCTTCCAAACTACCACCTTTCACTCTCCATAAAGGTCTCCTTCTTTTTGGAAGAAGCCTCCTTCCTGGACTTTTGGCCACCTGGTGCTTCCTAGTTGCTATTCAAAAAACTTGTAAACAAGCAGTCACTCAAACAACTGATACAACATGATGGACAAACAACCCATTTAAAACAAAACACAAACTGAAGGAATCTCCTTCAGGTACTCAAGTTTAATTTCAGAGCACGCTACTTCGAAAAATATATGCTACGTAAAAAGACTATATATAAAAACTTTCTTTACCTCTGTGGCCACTTACCAAGAAAGACTGCAAGTAATGAGAGACAGGAGGTTTAAATGAGCATGCCTAACACAATATGAATCAGGTAGGCCACAATTAGAGGCCCTTCATGCTATGGCATTTAGTCTGCAGTTCAAAATTAAAATGCTCTGCTTCTTGATGTTCCCCAACCCGGAACACTTTCACTTCAGGAAGACTGGAGCTGGGTCTTTTACTCAGATTTCATTACTTTTGTCATAGTGTATGTAAGCTAACTAAAGTTCAATAAATGTACTCATAAATAGAACTAATTAACCCTTTGAAAACACTGGCAATTAAAAAGTAAAAATTATCTTTTTTGCATATTTAGTCACTATTTTTTTAAATTCAATCACTTGCTATCTATCCTGATTGTTACTGCACAGTGAAGTGCACTAAAAAAATCTCTCCAGTAATTTTCTCCAGAAGGATTTTATAGGATACTGAATTTAGCTCATTCTGACAGTTGATTTGTTGCAACTGTAACCTCATAAAATAAAGCCGATGGGCCTCAGATTTCTGCTGTAGTTGCATATGCTTCCATCACAAACTCCCCGAAGTTACAAGTTTGACAAAGCAACATTTGAAATTATTTGTACGCACAGTGGCCCCATGAACTACTACCTCAGTCACACTGTTGGCTTGAAGGCCAGACCCCTTGCTCTGTACTTCATTGTTCCCATCCAAACTTCTGAAAAAGCAGTCTCCATCTACAGAAGCAAAGACCAAAGATGAAAGTGGTAATTCCCAGAAGATGACAGCCAGTAAGGAGAGACTGAGTATGTGAAAAGAGTCAGCAAAGGGAAGATGTAAAACCCAGAGTGCAAGAAAATATTCAGAGACTTGAGAGAGCAGGTTGGGGGGAGGAAGAAAAGAAGCTGAATATACAACTATAGCCAAGAAGAGTGAGATGTATTGGGAAGATTTTGTGTAGGTCTGTCCAATGCTGTAAAGATAATCAGAAGAAGCAAGTTTGCCACATGCTCTGAGAAACACCAATGTGTTGCTATTCATCGAAAAATGTATTAAAAGAATATTAGCAAGATGAGCAATGAAAGCATTACATTGTTCAAAACTGGATCGAGTAACGAAAGTTCCAGCCAGACATCTGAAGATCATTATGCAAGAACCCATAAAAAACTATCCAAGGGAACCTAGACAGGTATTTGCTATACAGTGGATCTATAATGCATAATTATAGGCCCAAGTAAGATTTAATAAAGACTAACCTCAAATAGCCAACACCCTAAAAACTTTGAATTCTAGTAATTTTATCTTGAGTCCATTATCCAGAGCTACCATTATGCATAATTATGTCTATATACTGCTAAAACTGTCAAGGTGCACTTGAAAAAGAAAAAAAAAAGGGTAAGATTTAACTAAGTATCATCAAATTACTGCCTCCAAAGAAGCAGGGCATCTGCTAGAAAAGCAATGTAACAGTCAATATCAAAAACGTGCAAACAAACGGAAAACCTGAGGAGACTAATACTTAAGCTAATGTAGTGCTAGGAAGGGTCTCACTTCAGTGGCATGCAGAGATTACTGTATTTCTCTTACTTAACAGTAATGCCTAGATAGCTCCCATACTAATTGCCAAATAAAAGAATTACAGCATTCATGTTTACACACAATTATTTACTTACAGCAAGAAATTGAGATAAATAATCAATGTGGCTTCTTTTTGTTACATTTACTTTAGAAGATCTAAGAAAGATTTCTTGGAAACAGAAGGAACCTGTATAAACACATCCTCACTGCCTCCATACAATGGCTCAATGCCACTGAATGTTTAGCTGTGGCTGAGGCCAAACTGAAGACATCTCAAAATTGCTCTCAACTGCAACTACTTCATAACAAGAAAACCTGAGATGTCCCCAAGAGCAACACTCATAGCAAAGTTTAAAACTAGTGTGTGCTAGTGAAATCCTGCATTAAAATATTTCTCTTGCATTATCAAGTGGAATATCAAATAAAACCACTGTTTAAAATCATGCTTCTACAAGCCTCACATTGAGCTTGCTTGAATAAAAACACAACAAGCAAAGTTCATAAATTTCACAGAGTTACAGCAGTATAATGACTAAGTTAATACAAATATACATTGGTTGCATGATGTTATTGCTGGAACTTAACATTGACTCTTTAAGCCAATGGTTTCAGCAAAAGCAATTCATCCATGGTACAGACTATTTATCTGGCTTAGCCCCAGCTTCTGAGATCAACAGATTCTTTTCCCAAAGTTTTGTTTCTAGTCTTCTATGTAAGCTTTGTTTCAAACCTAATTTTGTCTCTAATCTAATTTTAAACCAACTTCTAGGTCCAATGATAAAAGACTTGTGAATTTTCTTTCAGTTCTTTAAAAAAAAGTGGCAACTGTTCTGACGAGAATGCAACTGCTCCACTAGCAAAAAGAAAATAAACAAAAATCCCTGAAAGCACCTTAACAAGCTTCCTTTGCTTTTCCCACTTAGCAAAAAGGAAGTAAGGTAAAAACAGCTTGTCCAGGACTCAGTCTCCATGTACTATCCTGTTTGCCACAGTGTCTCCTTCACTAATTTATTATTCTCAATGTACGATTTAAATATACAGCTATTGAAAAATATTTTACCAGTAGGTATGTAAGAAAAGTAACTTACCACAGGGCTAGTATCAAATCACAGCAGTGGTAAATGAAGTCCACTACCATCACCTTTCTACTGAACAAATATGAAAATTTTCAGAATCACTGACTAAAGACATAGTCTTCTACACGTTAGATGTTACTGCATCTACTGACTTCCTTCTAAATCTGCTTCATTATAGCATTAATGTAGTGCAATGTTAAGACCTGGTAGCCACAGGCCCACTTCGTAAAAATATTTCTTTCAGTTTTCTGAAGAGAAAGCCTGCAGTTCAGTTTGTCATTCTTAGCATAATGAGTTACATTTGCAGATTAAAAAAAAGAATATGCATTTTACAAGAGCATTATGTAAAAGTCTGTGCTTGTTAAACACAGAAAACTGATGGCTGCTCTTCTTAATTACAGAGTATTTCAGATTACATATCTTTCAAATTTTCCTCACTATATTGTATCTCCTCTCCTCAATTTGCTGTTCATCAGTGAAACCCTACTAATCTCAGCAATAATCCAAATAAATTCAGAAGTTTCCTACAGCCAAGCAAGCTGCAGATCTCTGGAAACAAGCCAAAATATGGAATATTAAAAGAATTTCAAAATGTAAGTTTGTTTTAATTAAAAACATTAATAGCAGTGCCAAATGCTGCACTACACTTACTCAATGTCAGAGCAGGTAGTTTTTGGGCTGTGAGCCAAACAAGAAATGAAATAACTACATACAGTATGCTGTTAAAAACATAAAGTGTAAAATTACTACTTCTCCTATTTTACGACAATATTCTTCATTATATGTAGTAGACTGTAAAAATTACTTGTTTTTTTTGTTGCCTTTTTTTTCCCCCGCTCTCGTTTTTTAGATACTTTTAAACACTTCATTAGAAGGCAAATTATCTAGTTTGGAAGTTGTGGTATTGTAGGAGAATGAATTTAAGCAAACATCTCTTAATTTTGCTTACATACCTTAACTGTTGGATCCAAAATCAAAGAGTAAGAATGAAAATCAGACATGAGAATGGACAACAGCAACATAACTTTTTCTTACAAGTTGCTGAAGTTTTATGGCAAATAAATTATTTACCAGCAGAAGCTTCAAGATTATTTTGAATTAACATATGCTTTTGTCCGGTCTGATGAAGAAAATGTATCATAGACAGACTCGCTTTTACATCTGTAACAAAACATACCTGTCCCAGTCAAAAGTCCAGCACTCTTCTTTCGTGCATAAGCGCGTAAGTGGTTGGACAGGCTAACAGCACTTGTAAACGTCGTATTGCAATGCACACACGTTCTAAGCTTCACAGGCATACCTATCATTCAAAAGAAAACTATAATCCAGTTCTCTCTTCAAAAAATGAAATTCTCAAAGCGTTGTAAAAAGTTTTCTGCAATAAAGATGGTTTAAAATATATTCACTGCATTGACGCAATTGTTTAGCATATTAGAAGGATCCACGTTAACCATTATTAGTTTTCCACCTAGTGCTTTAAGCCAAACCATGTTATTTGAAAAAGAACAGAAAGAAGGCAACTTGAGCCCATTAGGCCACTCTGCATTTAATACCTACAATCAAGTTCCTACAGATCTCCACATTATGAAGCTCTAATTCCAAAATACAATCCTGCAATTTGAGCAGCACAATTCTGTTGAGAAATTTCAGAGCTTTCAACATTTCCAATAAAGAGAATTTGAAAAGTCAGGTTGACAAAGTGGTAATTAAAAGTGTTTCACCCATAAGACTGAAGAGCTCCATACTAAAATTAGGCTGCTGTTGAAGGCTTGGAGAAAAAGGTAGTAAAACACACCACTGAGCAGCTGTTAGACAAAATGTTTTGTTCAGTGCATTTCTGTTCATTACTTTAAATGTGCATTTGATAATGAAAGTAAATGATTCGAAGTTTTTTGCTAAAATCTTTGTGCTCAAGAAATGATCAACAAAGCAACATGCTATTTATCACAGGAAAACAGTGAAACAATACTGAACTCCTCACTTACAGACAAAGAAACCATTGTAACTTATCCCCTGCTCAACTTCACCATGATATTTCTCCCCTCATTTCACCAAAGATATATTGTTTTGGCCAACAAATATTTCAGGTTCTCTACTAATAAATTATTAGAAGAATAAGTAGAAAAGCTCAAACTACTCTTCTGGAAAGCATCTGTTTGCAGGAAAGAAAGAATGCTATTCTCCATCAGCCCACAGAAGACATGCTGTTTTTTCAGGTAAGTTACAGAACAAGAACACCTGGCTGGCAAAAACCTTTTTAAAACTAAAACAAGAATTAGAAATATTTGCCTCTTTTAGGAAAAACAGAAGATTTTCAACTTCATGTTAAATATTTTCTTATTAACTCAACTGGCACAGTGCATTAGTTGTCAAATTCTGTTACCTAAGCCACAGAAAACTACAGGGCCCCGCTCATATGTTAGTACTATGCAAGTGTATATTTTTTACCTGGTTGTTCATCACAACCAAACAGGTGCCACCTAGTATTTAGCAGTAAATATTAAACGGAAAGCAATACCCAATATACAGTGTCAGGTTTGGCAAGCTATTCCTTGAGCATTGTTTTTCAAATCATTAAGACTGTCAAAGATACACTTCCTTTATTAAGCAATCTCCTGTCTTAAGGACAACCACAGACATCCAAAGACATAAAATTTAACTCTTGCATTTCTACTACGTCATCTTAGAAAGCCACTTTGGTTAAGAAATGGATTGCCACACTTTCATAGTCCCCTAAAAGAACTTCTGAGCACATCAGATTGTTGGTTTTATTCGTTTAAAGGAAGAAAAGAATATAGGTGAAAAAGTACTAGGCACTGCCAGTTTTACTAACCTGGGTAGTAACAAGAAAAGCAACACAACAAAAAAAGTCAGGGGTATAAAAATAAGATCCTGCTCTTCAATCTTAAGAATCCTGAACCATTATAAAGTGGTGTCCAAACAAGAAAAAGGTAAATGCAAGCTCTACATACACATTAAAAAGGATGTTGTAAGAGTTCCCCAAGACTAGAAATAATTCTTATGTGACAAGTAGGTTAAAAACATCACTCTGAAAGCCTGCTCTATTAGTATACAGAGTAACTAGGAAGTTGATTGTAGAATTGTTTCATTATCACAATTCTCAGTGGAAGGGCAATCTAGGTCCTAATCAGTCAGAGGCCGTGCATTAGAAACCTGCTGGCATACAATTGTATTCCAACAAAGCTTGAACCAGCACAGATCATCATCACCCAGGATAGACAGGACCTAAGCAAGCATGAATTTCGCACAGCAGCCGCAGTTTTGCAACAAACAAGAATTAATCTATGTTGTAAGACTATGTTTGCCTAAAACAATCAAAATTAGATGACAGTGATTCACAAATTTGCAATATTATGCATTTGTAATGGTATCAACAGTTCTGTAAGTTTAAGCAAATGTCGCCTTACACAAATCTCAAAAATCTGAATGCAGTAGTTTCCAACCTGCTGTTTTAATGCCCAAAAACAGGGTTACAGGCTCAAACATTTCAGAACTGTTAGTCTACCAAATATGCATAGACACTTCAACTTGTTTACTGCAGGATGTCTCTTCTTTCTTACTGACGCTCAGTTTGTGTCCACTTTGAATTTGTGTGCACAGTCATATGCAGAACAGGAACTATATTCCATGCAAAAACCTCCCAGTGCTGCTGAGGGGTTTTTTCACTTTAGGAAAAACATGTCAGAAAAATTTGCTGTGCCACCTCTCGCAGTCAAGTGTCCTCTGGAAATGAAACAAGAATTAAATGAACAGAATCCCCAGTAAAATACTCTGCACTTCTACATTTTCTATGAACTAGAGGATTCTTTGGAAATGTTGTCAAGAAACACCTTCTTACCTGACTGCATAGCCAAGTCCATTTTTTGTGGCTGATACATCAATGGACTGTCTTCATTTAATGGAAGAACACATTTCTGAACAAACCTCTTTCTTGCAGTTTGATTATGAATCTTTTGAGGGGAAATATCAGGATTCCTTTCTTCTCCTAACCTCTTGTTTTTCAGGAGTTCTATCAGTGTAAGTGACTGACTTTTTTTGCCATCATGTAGTACTGCTTTTGTTTCATGACATTCATTTAGGAAACTCAGCCCTTCTTCCTCCGATGCAGACACAGATATATCTTCAGTCTTTAGGCCATTATGGTATGCTTCAAGAGGTATAACATTCTGAGATAAAAAGTCATCATTTGATGCAAATTTCTGAGCAACAAATGGTCTGGGAATAATGCGGCGACTGTTCAAAGCCTTTAGGATTTTTTCATACTTCTCTTCATTTTGCATCATCTCATTCAGAACACAGATCGGAGACTTGTGTGCGTCCCACTTGGTTTTGCCAAGCCTCTTCAGGTGTCCTCGCACATGATTAGACAGTCCAATTTTAGTATCGAACCAGCCTCCACAGAGCTGACATGTATGCTCAGAGGAAGTTTCAGATTTTTCAATTGCTACGAAGAAAACGTTTTTTGACAATTATATACAGTTAAACATGACAATAGCAAATCACAAGAAGAGAGGCTTTACAAGATAAAACAAGTGTTGTTTAGTGCTCAATAAATCCCTTTGTCCCCTTTATTTTGTACCCAAATTAAAAAAAAATCTTACCTTTTCTAACACGTTTAACAGGAGTCCCTGTTCCAGCTCTTTTAAAATGCTGCATTTTGTCACTTGTTGCTATCTGTTCTGGCGAAACAACATGACGAGCTTCGTAGCTTAGTCCAGCTCTGTGAAGATGTCCTCTGACATGATTGGACAAGCCAACACCTGTTTCAAAGGTTGCTGGGCAGTACGGGCAGGACTTCTTTTCAAGTGACAAATCAGTCCAGTGGAAAACTGAATTATGCTTTGGCAATGCTGATCCTACGTTTTCTAAATTCTGAGGATCATGCAAATCATGCAAGAAGTTACTACCCTCAGCATCTTCATAATACTCAAAATAAAAGCCATCATTCTGCTCATAACCAAGTGAAGATTTATCACCAGCTTCATTATCTTCCATTTTACCTTTGAATATGGGGAATAGGTTTACATGCTCCTGATTAATATCACTGTAAGATTCATCCTCCACAGACTGTGTAGTGTAATCACATAGTTCAACATTATCCCATGAACTTTCATCCTCCGTTTCATAGCTGTCTTTTTTTTCAGCAGAGTTAAGTTTCTGTAAAACAACAACAGTCATTTTATGCAGATAATCTGGATAGCAATCCAAATCATCTCCTGTAACAGAGCCTTCCCTGTTGGATTCTTTAATCACTCTTTTTACAGCTACATGTCTACGATCTTTAAAGCCTTCTGCCCTTTTGCAACCAAGGCTATTTGAATCCATGACAAAATAATTATTACGGGGACTACTTGATGAAGAAAACAAATGTAAAGCACTGACAGATTTGGACTCTTCCTTTTTTAAATGCAAAGGATATGAGTCACTAGATTTTTTAATCATCCTGTAGTTTTCATATTTGTGTCTATATAAATAATTACCACTTTTTTTGGCACTAGCTTTCTGCTTTGCCGCTTGATGAAAACATTTACGTTTTTGGTCAATGCTATTTCTAATCAAAAAGTTCTTGTTTGTAGAATTTAGATTGCACACACTTACAGATGACTGTGAAACGGTTTTCCGAGCCTTCTGTATCCTGTACGGTCTCTTGTGAAGCTTTGTGAAGTTACTGGACTGTGAAGTAGAGCCAAACGATCTTTTTACATCCTGTTTTAAAGCGGAGTTCTTTGGAAAAGTAGAAGAATGTTTGATCAACTGTTTTGTCCTGCTACCAAAATCTAAAGATTCTTGTATTATGCTGCCTTTTCTTTTCTCTAGTCTAAGACGGCTACCAAAGGGATCAATGCATGATGCTGGATGCAAATATGCCATGTGTTTTTTCAAAATGCTTCTAGCTGAAGTAGCAAATGGACACATCTTACACATATACGTCGATGACTTTCTTGAGGATCCTAAATAGGGATCTTTCAAGGATGCCTTTTTCTGGGTTTTCCTCTGGGATAGGTCACTACTAACAAATGAACATTTGACTACTGCTCCATGAGAGATCCCTCGATGGTTTTCCAGTTCATTTTCTGTCACAGCCATGTAATTGCATTCCTCACAGCAGTAGTATCTTTTATCTTTCTCATGTGTCTTCGCATGCTGCACAAACGTTTTGGGACAATTGGTACCAAATACACACTGTGGGCATTGTAAACGTGCACTCCTACCCTCATCCTGAAGTTCTTTGAGCTCACGAATTTCTTCCATCAGTTTCTGCCTTCTTTCCTGGTGAATTATCATATGTTTAAGAAGTGAATTACGATCTCGAAATGTCCTTCCACATTCCCTGCATGCGTAAGGCCTGGGGACATTGAGATGTCGGAAATGACTGTTCCCATCTAAATGGTATATCATATGCCTATGCAGATGTTTCTTCTCTCTAAAATTCACATTGCACTTTGTACAGGGATAAAATGATGGTTCATCAGTATTGAAAGTAGATGGCGATTCAGAATCATTCTGTTCACATTGGTTTTTCAAAGTATTGGAAAGAAAAGTGCTAGTGTGAACAGGAGAAGTATCTTCTGCACAGGTACTAGCAGGACTATAAATGAGCTGCTGGATAGCATCAACAGTGTCCAGCTCCTCATCTGTGGATTCAGGCTTTACTTTACTCAGTGAGTATTTCTGTGGTTCTGCTATTTGTAGCTCCTCATTCTGCTCTAAGAATTCAACATTCATTAGTTTTGATTTACTAGGAATACAACTGGTATCATCAAAACAGTCTTCAGTATAGCGTGTTATTTTACTAACATCCATTTTCCTTTTTCGCTTTTTTTCTAATCCTACCTTACAGTGAATGGGAGACTTCTCTATTGTTTCGTCATTTGTCATAAGAAATTGTATAAACTCTTTCTGTGGATCCCAGCTGGGATCACATCCTGCTCTGAAACTACCTGTACCTGAGGAAATGCCTGTTAACGTATCAACACAATCGTCATTTAATAGTAAATTTTTATCATCCTCACAAACTTCTACTTGGCTTACTAAAGTGCTATCTACACTATTTCCTACTGTTTTCTGTGAATCACAACCAGCTGAAGCAGAGGTAGGTAGATTTTTAATGGAATGAGTCAGGTTCTTAGCATGTGCTACATCAGGTAACAAAAATAAAACTTGGTGCTGATTTGATTTCTGTGTTGTACTCTTTGTAGGCAGCTGAAGATCATGAACCACTGTCAAAGTTGAGCAGGAATCTGTGTGATGTCCTCCAGGCTGTCCAGTGGTTAATGAAACACTGCCTTTATTCATAATGGAAGTCTTTGTTGAGGTGGAGTGTGAAACTGGTCCATTAACAGCAGTTCCTCTAGACAACATAAAGTCTTCACTAGAAACAGTAGGAGCACCAGTGTGTATAAACAGAGAAGCCTGGCCTCCACTTAAGGCTTTTTCAGATCTGTCCCTTGACAGCTCCTCAGGCAGAGACAATGTGTTGTTCTTCTGAAAAGACGTGTCGCTCTCTTGTGGTTTAGGAATGCCACCTTCTTCCTCAGATATGAAATTATCATCACATAAGATTTCTTCTTCCTTAGCACCAGTGACTTCTGTATTTATCTCTAAATCATCCATATTGCTGGTCTGTCCATTAAGTACATTTATACTAAAAAACAAACAGGAAAAGAATCAGGCAATCACAGAAATAAATAATGGCCATTTTAATTTACAGTTCTCTTCAGGATCACTCTTCTTCACTCTGTAATCCAAAAAGATGTTTTGAACTTGTTAAAAATGTGGGGTTTTTATTTAGGATATTCAGGACATTGAAAATTAATCAATGAAGCAATTAAAAATATACTTTTTTTGCTAAGCAATATTAATAACCATAGAGCAAACTAGTCACTGCTGAGTATCCCAGTTTAAAGAACCCCAAAACCTACAAACAAGCAAGATGGAGAAAATAAGATTCTCAAAAGGCAAGTGAATATATTCTGCATGTACATAAACACAGAGTTTACCTTTAGTTGCTTTCTAAAAGTAAAACATATAAGGAGTAAAGGCTACTCATCTACTAGTAACATTAGTTTGTAGGGTTTTTTAAAACATACTTCCTTTAATATCTAGGAAACTAAATATTTTTGTTTCTCAAAGTAGCACATTTTTCAAAGTAAAGTACTTGCATACAGTTGACTTGATGCTACATGGAAACCTGCAGAAGTGTTTACTTTGGTATTATAGGAGAAAACACAACTAAGCTGATTTTGAACATCTGATTAGTGACAGAGACACAACAAAGGATCACACTAAAGAAACTAAATATCGTCCCATTTTCTTGTTACAAAAAAGGTGCTTTAAAACAAATAAATCTACATATTTTCAAAGATGGGAGAAAAAACAATTTAGAAATAAGCATTTAATTAGGATTTACCTACCACCCGAAATCACCATGTTGAATCCAGAGTATGAAAATCACAGTATCTACTAGTACAGAGAACAACTGCATATTAATTCCCCATGGGAGGCCTTGTTCTTCCTGCAAGTGCCTTTTATTCATGTACCAAATCATCTACCCAATGCTTAGCGAGCACAAATGAGTTGCCTATACATGAAAATCAGTGTGCAACCAACAGGAATGTAAACTTCAGTTTACCCTGGCATTCACCTCTTATATGGGTCCTCAGAACACAGTGACCTTAAGGCATTAAAACGTTCTCCTAGGAGCCAGAAACATCTATTTATATTTTACAGAGATCACATATTTTACCCTGAAAGAGTACCACCTCTTGCCTTGATCTTTTGGGGGATTTGATTCCTGCCATCACATAGTTTCAGTTACTAATTACCATTTTGAATAGAATGCAGTTAAAAGAAGTCAAGACTTAACTCTTTGAATTAAGATTTTATAACTCACAACTAATATCCATGGCTCCCTGCAATGGTCCTTTATCGAAATCAAGGAAGACCACTCTGGACATCCTTTTTTCCTAAGGAGAGAAAACAATCTGGTTAAAAACCACCAATTTCATCTTCGTATGTCACACTCTAAAGTCCAGCATTTCTATTAGTTTTTCAACGCAACGTTATGACAGCTATCCACACAATTCAAAGCTAGCTATATGCTTGTTTTGTTTCAAATCAACAAAAAGACAGAACAAATACTTAAAGGAGGTTAAGTTTGCAAAAACCAAACTCTTATGTAAGATGGATTTTGTAGTTAAAAGGTAACTCTACTTGGAGTAGAAATATAAAGAAAGAATATATCATTAAAAAAATATTTCATCACCAGACTAGCCAATTTAGCAATACAGCAATGCTCATGTCAGAGGCATAATAAATGCTTGAAGTGTGTGAAATATTTTATTATATTTATCTATAACAAACCTTTCTGTAAACGTTCTACCAGATACCCCAGTTTCTTATCTTCCCATTTCTTAAGATTTTTGCATTTCTTCTCTGTTTTGAGATGGGTCATTTTCCACTATAATAACGACTTCCAATAAGATCACATTCAGAGCTATCACCTTAAAATGGTGATAATGCACCACCCAGCATGAGTCTTTACATCAGTACACAAGTTAAAAACGGGCAGTGCAAACATGCACTAAGAATCAGTAACGTAAAAGTCAATTAAAAGCAGTGAAGCCTCCAATGATGCATAACTGCTCCAACAATTTGACAACTCAATATTGTAAGCTTCATATCTTATCAGGCAGCAGAGTATAAAAATAGTCACAAAAAGTTTATAAGAAATTGAGTAGGACAATTTTGCCTGGAAGATGTGTCTTTTCATTGTTTTATTATGGCAGAGGTAGACAAAAGTGGGCCCAGTCAATTTGACAGCCTGTATTAGCTTTTCTCAACAGGAAGCAACGTTGCTAACGAAGTGGTAAATTCAGTGTTAATGAGTGGCTTCACTGTTACCACCTTTGAGGTAAAACCTTCCATGTTCCAAGTTCCACCCATCTGTTCTGGTGTGAGGAGTTCAGACGAAGAACAGACGCTTTCATTTAAAGCAACTTCACTGGCACCCCCTGAACAGCAGGGAGGCAAACTGAGAATATTGTGCTGCTGGGAGATTGCAATCCTCATTATCAGAATGGCTCCTGAAAACTTCTCACAGGTTTACACGATGAAGACAAAACCATGTTACTCTACATACAAAACCATACTGATGCTGAATATTAGTATTAAAGCTTAAGTTAAAAAGGTGGCTAAGACACCCTATGATCACCATTAAACTCAGATTCTCTTCAGAGTTATCATGAGCAGCATCCAAAACATTAGGCCATGCAATCTTGTAAGAGACTCCTTTCCATACTGTGTATTTGTGGAAATTGTGAACTATTCCATATGCTCTGATTAGAAGTCTTCTATGGTAATATAGCTGTCCCTACAGATTCCAGTCTTAGAATCAAGCCTAAAATGCTTACTGTATCAATACTATCACAGCTACATTTTAATATTTTTCTCCTAATTAACACATTTTTTCCCAACTATCAAGGCGGTGCAATTCATTATTTCTTGTGCAGGACAACAAGAAGAAAGTTAACAGCTTTAACAGTGTGGTATTAGAGAAAACATAGAAAATATTTTTAAATTACAGTAATTTAGAGTCTTGTGATGACACTGAGCCAAGATGCAATATTTCAGTTACATTATCTACTCCATGAGTCAAAATTTATGTCATAACAATGATAGGTATAACTAAAGACATAATGTCATATTTTTTGAGGAAAACTTATCTAATTTGTCTCCGGGGGAAAAAAGAAAAATTAATCATTGTAACTAAGATGTAAGCAAGGTTATGCAGTATTCTTTGCATGCTTCCATCAGTATTAAAATTATCTTCTCTTTATCATATCAGGAACACATTATTAATTCTGTCAAAATAGATAGCAATTAATGTACAGTGTATTTCAAAAATTAAAGATCAAGAACAAACTTTAAATTTGCTGAAAATAGTGTTTATCATATTCTCCACCAGGACTATATTATTTTTATTTAAGCACATAGTGCAATACGCATAGGAGATATAGAAATGTAAAAATGGTGACTCTCAAAAAGTGTACACAATCCTTTGATCATACCTTTGAAACATGCTTCATCTAAAAGGCTAGGCCAAATTCAATTATTTCAGTTAAGCCCAGAATGACTGTAGTGCACTCAACAGTGTTATTCCTGGTTTACGTGATACATTATTTATTATATAGAAATTATTTCATACACAAAATTAGAAAACAACTCATTATTTAGCCAACTAAGTCACACTTCATCCCTATTAATTTATTATTCAAATAATTTAAAATACTGGTTTTGTTCATGAAGTATCAGTTTTAAAAATCATAATGTGTACTGCAGATATGACTGCCTGTGGCCAGATAGTCTAAGCATGAAAAAAGTGTAAGGTCAGATCTATCTTCAAGCTGACGGATCATAATTTAAATGCCTTCAGCTAATCTTATTGTCTTAAAAATCTTGAACATCAGTATTTCTGCAAACTATCAGCACTTGCTATAACACCCTTACTACACTACATCTTGAGGTTACTACAGAAGAAATGAGGTGATAATTGCATATTAACATAATTATTTGGTAATCCCTCTGAGCAAGCTTCCTAGGTCGCTCTGTGATTCAGATTAGACGCAACCTTCCTGTCATCAGATCTATGCTGTCCACTTTCTGTTCATTAATAATTCTTTTTGATAGGAATGTACATTGTTCTATGTACATTATTAATTGTATTTATTACCAGTAGGTTTATGACCTTTCCAAGTTCTTATTTCATAATGACAACCCTTACTATGTAATAGGGTCACACACCAAATTAAGAGCATTGCCTTCACGCAATGCTAGTTCATTAAAGCTTACACTCCAGTGCTGTTGCCCACTAGCAGTTGTAGAAAGAGATCTGTCAGTCTCTGTTGCAAAACCAATGTTATTTTATAGAGATTTACAATAGATTTAAATGCACACTGGAGCAGAAAAATTAAAGATGGAAAAATTTGATTGAGTTTGTGAAAAGCATGAAGTGCTTTTACGTGTTCTGGTATCAAGTTTCTCACTAAATTCATAAATACGAGCCAATGGGCTAAAAGCACACAGTGACTATTAAGTACCACAAAAACTTAGAAGCCACCTCCTAAATGGGTTGAATTTAATCAGCCTAGTTAAAGAAATACAGCATCTTTCATCAGTGCTGTAATGAAGGCAAAAATATACTTGTCCTGTGCTAAGTAACTCCTTGTAAGTCAAGTTCTTTAAGAGATATGTGAATAGCCAGGACACTCTAGGGATTATTCAAATATGCAAGAGAGAGGGAAGGTGCTTCAGATCTGCACTGTCCCCATTGAGATTTTTCAAGACTTCAGTATGTAAATATAGAAGACTAACAAAACCTACCATTTTATCCACAAGCGTTCCTGCAATAAAGTTTTCTCAAGTGACAGATTCTATTAAAGATGATGGAATTAAAGTCACAGATTTTTGGGCAACAAACAGCAGACCAGAGAAAACTTAAGTAAATCATGTCACAGGGCTAAAGAGGCGTCACCTCCCATTTTGCCCCATCATGCAGTCTGTTCCTTTGGCGCCTTAATCACGACAAACATCAAACACCAAACTTCTGCCAAAACTGAAATGTTTAAAAATCTTTGGAAAATAAAGTTTTGTACAGAGTAGTAGAGGAACTAGTAGTGTATTAACACAAACCAACCACAATTTGAGAAAAAAAAAAAAAAAGACAAATTATTTAGAGGACATCTGCACAGCATCTTCACCTCTTCTATACACTAATGAACACAGTTTACACTTCTGGAGCTTTTACTACCTAGCAATATGAATACCCCAAATCAATAAAATCAGGATACTTTGATAATTAGAAAAATACCTATCACTTGTTTTCCTCTTTATTTCTTCCTAAAAAGGTATTCTGACTCACGCTTCAGATGAAAATAGAACCACAAAGCCTGACTACTAGAGGATGAGTCAGTGACTCACCTCGCCTTTCCCCAGCTTCTACTTCTTTGCAAATTAAGTTGTTGAAAATACATTCTCTTCTAAACAGCAGAAAAATTATTTGGAGACTGCCTTACTTAGCTTTGAAATCTACAAATTCACCTGAACACTTCTGCATTTTTTTAAACTTCTGCAGTGAAGAGACAGACTGTTTAATATGCACACCACCAGAAGTACTGCCCCTCCACACTTACTTTACATTTAGTGTATGGTTACTAATCTATCTACGAGGAGTTCCACTGAAAACTAGTTATCTTCAGCATAATCCAGCTTCATTGCTGTTTGCATAAAAACACAAAAACTGGAAAACTCATTAAAAATGTTTAAAGCAGTAAGAAATATTACCAATACAACACTCGTATTATGCCTAAACAAACACAGGCCACTCACCCTATAAAGTTTTGTTATAGTATTGAAAGATTCACTGAGTTGTCTCATCTCTTTGGAAAAGGTTGACCAAAGAGAAACCCAAGCCCTGACTTAATAGAGGAGCCACAGTACAAAAACAGTCCAACTTCTCAGTAAGATTATACTTGGGAACATAGAACACGAAGCACGCACTTTTTCAGAAAGTTTTCTCAAACTTAGTTCCTAGTAAAACTACCTCTTCAAAAGCTGACTGTCAGAACAGTAAAGAAAGTAAAAAATTTCTTAAAAACATAACAAATTCAGAAATTTGATTTTTAGTCTAAAATGTCTAAGTGATATGTTAACCTCTCATATGAAAGGAAACTGAACACAACTTAAATATGACCATCTTACAATCACAAATCACAGACACAAATCACCATTACTGCCACCAACCACTCTTAATCTTACTCCTCTAATATTGATTTGCTTGGGAAAAGAAACCAGTTTGTCACAACGGGGGGCATCATGCTAAAATTCAATACTGAAATCAATAAAAATAAACGACAATACAATTTAAGTGTCACAAGAATTGGATCTATCACTATAAAAAAAATACTCTTCTAGTTTTAAATGCTCATGCAGCAGTTTAAGATGGTTTCATTGATAGATGCTTTTCAAAACAAACTAGGTATTTCTAAACAGATGACTAGCCAGAACAAAAAACCAAGCTGTTGAATCTGGTAACTTAAGAACAGTCACACACTGTCTGGCAACTCCACAGGCTTTCATAACTCTCTCCAGCACTCCACAACCCTGCAGACAGAGGATGGCCTATGTGCTTAAAGTCTCCATGTCCCTGCAGCTCTCTGGTTTATATCTTCAGTACAATGATCCAGTTTGAATTGCACTGCCATTAGTTTCTACTAAAGATGAGAATTGCAATCAAATACTGAATTGTCCTAAATGCAGACACACATGGTAATGACTAGTGACATTCCAGTAAGAGACATGGAAGTATGAAAAACACAGAATTAGTGTGCTGTGAAATACACACTATTTCTCTCCAAAACTGTTCCCTTACTTTTACATGCATAAATTCTCTTCCATGATGCCATCTCACATATTCACATTTTCTTTCTCTCTAAAAACATTAAATGTTTGAGAAAACACTTTTCATCTCTTTCATCACCATTACAAAACAATAAATAATTTTATTAACCACCAGCATTATAAAATCAGAGTTTTTTCTCGTTACTGTCTATAAATAAAAGTCCTGCTCTCATCCTTGTTGCAGGACACTTTTATCAAGCTGCCAAAAAATTAAGGTTTTGTAATCGGTGGTACAACGTGTGTTAGGCCAGGAACTAAAGCAGTACCCTGGGGCCAATACCAGGTCCCACACTGCTCAACATCTTCACTAAGGAGCTGAATGATGGGGCAGAAGGCAGCCTCAGAAAGGCTGCTGGTAACACAAGACTGAGCCTATCAGCTGATACACCAGCAGGCTGTGCTGACATTGAGATGGAGCTCAACAGGCTGGACAACAGGATTGGACAAGACAGCTACAGGTCCATTCCAAACTCAACTACTCTGTGATTCTGTTTTAGCACGCTTTACCACACAGTATCCCAATTCTTGCTTTACTTTAGTCCTATTCAGAATGCTGCATGTGCTCAGACTATCCACAATTTTACAATTTCAAAATATCATCAATACACATATTGATCAATATGAGTTTTTTAAGAAGTTTCCAACTACTAAGCTTGAATTTATCATTCTGCCATCTTAAGAAAATTACACAAAAATTAAAAATACAGAAAAAGTGCACTCTCTCTATGCCAAGTTATGTAGACTATATTGACAGCAAAACTGTAATTTGATGCCACTCTCCCTTCTACCTCTCTTCCAGTGACCCTATTTTATAGAATTCTTTCAATATTTTCATTCACTAAGTAGTATTACCACCCCCAAATTTATAAACAAAGTTTGTAAGTCCCACCTCATTATATATTTCTACAATTTTAGACTTTACAGGATAAATCCCTCTTCTATATCACCGTATACTTGGAAGCCTTCCTGATGTGTCGCACCTCAAAGAATGCTAAGAATGCTGCGAAATTTCTCAGGGTGTTAAGGCAATACAGGAAAAATATTTCCTCCTCACAGAACCCACTGCTACCAGCAGAGCTCTGTCATATCTCCAGTCATAGTGAGACATTTCACAGAGAGACCATGTTTAGGAAAGTGTCTGCACTCTTCCACACTTTAGTCTCACCACTACAGTCTTACATGGGGCATAATACTAACATTAAAGACCTGCTGACCATTGCAGAAGATTTTGTTTTGCAAAGAAGGGGAAATAGTTTCAGCATGGAGTCATATCCTGTCAAATTACTATGCTATACACTGGAGCTATGCTTTTCTTTGCAGCAAAGCCAGTTGAAATAACTGCTGCCTCCTTCCACTCCCACAGGTTCCTTCTTTCACACTTTATCAACCATTTCATTATCCAGTTTAAAAGGCAAGGACCCCAACACTGCTGAGTTGGCACAACCAAGAGGCAACAATTATGAGTAAGGGCATAGACCTTTACTAGCTTTGTTGACAGAAAAATCTACTGGGGAATCTTTTCCTAAAATCTATATGAATAAACAAAAAAGTGAAAATGCAGAGAACATTTCAAAAAAGCAGCTTTGGCAGTCCTCCATTTAACTGCAGAATGCAACATTATACAGAATACTACTACAAAGCAAATTTTATAAAATTACTTGAACTAAACTACTCAAGTGAAGCAAAATGCTAGAAGTAAATGCTAAAAAAAAATTCAACTGGGGAACATTAAATACATCTTCTGAGAATACTATTAACACAAGCAATTACGCATTAGACATGATAGCTAGATTTTTCATTGAGGCATACAAATGCAATTCCTTCTAGTAGGTTAAATAAAAAGTATTTTCATTTCTAAACACATAACTAACTTTTAGAAATTATAAAACTAATCTACTCCCCTCTAACCTATAGTTCTACAGAATCAGTCACCTTATCTGCTCAGAAACAAGTCCTTTTGAAGCCAGGTACTGCCACCAAGTGGTGGTGAAATTCTGTATGCAAATCTAATTATTCCTCATGTGTAGAGCACACAGAACTGAAAAACATTCCTGCAGCTGCCAATAGAAAGACATTTAAAATTAATCAGAGTAGAACCTACAGATTTTTCATATCCAAATCTAAAATTCAATTTAAAACAAAGGTTTTTCCTACACTTCAGGCTTTTTGTTCAGAGACCTTTTTTGAGTAGTTGGGTAAAGAACTCTTTTCTCTAATACAGATCCAATATATATCAACAATTAATAACAAGTTTTTTACGTAACTTCATGCAAATTCCCAGTTACTATAACTACATGGCCAGAGAGAGATCTTATTTTCACCACAATCCCAAATTTCAGGGAAAAGTGACTTCAGTAACTGATGCAAAAGACCTCTTAAGGTATGAGCACCCAGATGGTTATCTGGATAGCTACTCAATCTACTTTCCTTGGTACATAAAGATCACAAGCAGACTGGGAAGAATTTTTAGGAGTCGTGTAGTATTTGTAATACTGCAGGAATATTGCTCAAGGTAATTAAACTACATTGTTAGTTACCTGCATTAACTACTTGTGAAGTAGTCAATACAAGAGATAACAAATGAAAACTTGCTGACACCACCACAATGCTGCATAATGGATTACAGTGTCAACATTAAGAACAGTTTATTGGGACAGATCTTTGAACACAACATATCTTTCAATTTTGGAACAATCCTGACCCTATTTCCTGTTATATTAAATACAAGTTGTCATTGTTTTTATCCAGCACGACCTGAAACACATCTAGCAGTTTCTCATGATTTTTGCTTTTTTGGCTTATAACCACTTGCTGTACATATTTTAATGTTATCACAAATTTGAAGACTTTATCTCTGGCTATTTTAGAGGGATTTTTTAAGTCCTAAAGCATGGTATTTTTCCCAGTTCTAAAAAGACTATCTGAAACAAACACTCTGCTTGTACTAACTTAATTTAGAACTTTGGAGTAACAAATTACATTAGTGATTCACTCATCCTTACCAGCAAACTGACTTTCTGCATTCTTTCGGTGATCAAGGATTAAAAAACTAGTAAGATTCTAAGTAGCAGCACCAGGTAAGACAAAAAAGCCATCTTGCACCCTTTTAGATTAAAAAAAAAATTCTGTTAATTTGGAGATAATGCTTGCTGATGAACATATGAAATCTGAGTTTTTAAAAGATCCAAACCCATATAACAAGATGTACATGACCAGAAAAATGTGAGAAGAAAACCTGAGGTCACCTTGATAATTGAATTCTATTTTGTTATTTTTTTAATTAAAATTCACCAGAAGTGATTTGATGGCAGAAAACTCAACTTCATGTTTCTAGGACAATATGAACAAGACTAAAATTACACGAGATTATTGTCTGAGCTGGAGAAACACAAATTCCACATACTAAAATTTATCCTGTGCAGAAATCTGTAAATAACCTCTATCTAAAATGCTTAAAATATGACCTCCCTTTACACTCTACTACAACAAGCATCTACCTTCTGCAACCATTCCCACTTCACAGAAGTGTGTCCCATTGTACTGTTAACACAATGAGACCAAGTTTATTTTTTCCTTGCTTTCTCCCATATTTAAAATAAGACAAGTCCTCCTGTGGAGTTCAGAGCAGGCAGTCTGCAATTCAGAAAAATTAAGAACAAATACTAAAGTAATCCCAATCAAATACATTCTCTGTATCAGTATCTCCAACCTGTGTGTTTTAAACTAGCAACAGATTTCTTTATTTCCAAAAGTCAGGACATGATACCTTTTATATTTGCCTTAGGAAAATAAATTATTTGAAAACATAAGAACAAAAGCCCAAAGGTTTTACCAAAAATAAACCTACCTGGAAAGCACACTAGCAGAGTCATTAACAAGCGCATTCTGGTCAAGTGTACAAGAAAAATGTTGAGCAAACCATTAAATCACCTTTTTCAGCTATTGCTTTAAAAGACATAAGCTCACACAAAGGACGAGTCTGCACTGAGCTGTGGGAGGTAAGTTTATTAAGTCTACATGATGCTGTAGTCTACGCTCACGAGTGGAGACAGAAGAGAGGCAGTTGGGAAATGCTGGTTTTTCTTGAAAATGAACTCTTTCAGTCATCCCTGCTGCCCTCCCCTTTGAGCCTTCTCCAGCTCTGTGTTGCTTTTCAGTCACAGAACCAGACTCGTACTCAAAAAGCAGCACAGGCTGCAATGCAAAGCAACGATGGTACACCACAAATTTGTATAACTGGATCTGGTTTTTGTTTTGTTCCCTAATAAACTGTAATATTTTCACTGATTCACTGACTATTCAGTTGTCATCTTTACATTTGTCAGAACCTCAAGATCTCCTCCAAGCAATAACAATACTGATTTAACTTACATTACGCTGTTTCCATGTATTCTTTTACACAGTTTTCTGTCCTTTTGTTATATATGCAAGAGGCCAGCTTTTTTTCTACTATACACAGCTAAACACCATTAAGATGAAAGGTCTTTGGAGTTTCATTCAGAAGACTTCATGCTTAAAGAACAGTCATTTGCATATTAGACTTTTCAACTCATTTTCTGTATTTAAACCAGTAATTAGGTAACACAAATTAAGAAGAAACAGAACATAAACCTTAAGCATTAAGTACTGAAAGCATTAGAAGGTAGAGGGAGAAGTTTGAACCTTATTGTAAATTTAAGTCCCCTTCCTAGCCATGACTCTTGTTTTACACTGATCCTCAGATAAAGTATTTCCTTTTGCAGAGTTGTATTTATTCCTTTTCTGAAAGCAGCACATTCTAGAAACCAGCAAAGTCAGGCTAAGGCAGTAAACATTCTCTACACCTAAGTATATGCATAACACAGCAGTAGAGCTTATTTTTAATTGTTCACAGTTCAGAAGATAATTCATAATCAGTCCTGAATCAGTTCAACATTATACAAAGGATCAATACTTAATAGAAGTTATTTTAAATTGCCCACTAATCTCTCTGCTGTAATTAGGATTTTAAAGTTGAGAGCAACAGCTCTAGAGAAGTCTTAGCAGAACAGAAGACACAAACAAAGCAGCTAGTGTATTTAAAATTGTACATACTACAATTTTAAAGCAATATTGTCTGCATTGGAGATTAGAAATGAGGAACAACCTCATTTAAGCAAACAGGATCTCACTCTCACCTCTTCAAAATATCCAGTCACTGCAAGCAGCTCTGTCCTGAGATGGCATATTAGTCAAACAACAAGCAGGACACTTGAGAAGCCAACTTTTTGGAAGCCTCAGTACCTGAGACCATCACGCCCCAAAAGCAGAGAATTTATAGAACTGTGGAGACTTACCTAAAAATACTCTTGAAAGACTCAAATTAGAACAGATTAAAGCAAATAGCATTTTGTTAAATGTTACACATAATTATATGGAGAAGAGATTGATTTGATAATTAATTCTATTAACTCTACAGAATTCTATTAATTCTATAGTTTGAATTATTCCTGCAGTATCAAGTAAATGGAAGAGAAAATACCTGGACTAATCTAAATTCTTTTTCTCAAAATAATTGGGGGAGGCGGGGCAAGAAGGAGGAGAAATGTCAAAGTTACAGAAAATTTTTCCTAAATGGACACTTTAGTTCTACAGCTTGTGAGTACCAGCAGTAAATCTCCATACCTTTTTGTCTTTCAAATAGCTCCCAGAAAGGCTCCTAAAGACAGAAATGGGGAAAAAAATTCCAAAAGAATTTCATTGCTAAAATTTGAAATGCTACTCTGATAGCTGGTCAAATTCCTCATACGGTTATTTATTAATACAGTAAGTACAAGTTTAACATGCTGCTTTGACAATGCAAAGTACACTTCCAGTACTTTGAAACCAGGTGGATAATATGTAGAGGATGGAAGTAATTTAAAGTCCTCATAATTTTGGCTCCCAGCTAGCTGAACACCTTGATACCTTCTTGACTATAATAATTTATGGAAGAAAGGCATAATTATCATAATAATATTAAATAAGGGGGATAGGTTTTGTTCGTATTTTGGTCTCATACAAGTAACACTACATCCATAAATTAATCAAGATACAAATTTCAAAAGAATTTTCACTGACCACTTTTCTGCATCTTTAGCAGTATATGTTAATGGCATTTTGTGGGGAATTCCCCCCCACCCAACACAAAACTTCTACTTACCTTTGCTTGATCTACATTATGCTGTAAGATTCACTTCCACAATAAAACAAACCTGCAAAATAAGACAAGAATTTACTGTACAGCTGTCATGGTTTTCTGCTTGTGTGCTGGATTGTCTGACAAGACAGGGAAAGCAAAGATAAGAAATCCAAACCCACAAAAGTTTTCTATTGGTTTTGTCTCAGGGTAAAAACACCAAAATTTTAGAGGTCTTCTCTCAAATAACAAGTATAATTTTCAAATAACATAGATGCCCTATTTTAATTAAAAAATCCAGCATGAAAACATGGGCAGAACAGAGAGAAAAGAAACTGCATGGCAAAAAAACCCTGCTGCATTTTCTGCTAGTCAGAAGTCAGATCTTAAGTTCCCTGAATGTGGAATGATGGACAGAAAGGAAGTGGTTCCAAATGAAAGCTTTTTAAAAATCTTTTTAGCAAAAATGATCAACATATCTAAGATTAAATGTTGGAGGGCTTTAAGCCTGGTCCTTGCTAATTCCTCACCTTTTCTAGGGCAGAGTTGTGTTTGTTATTCTAAGGCTAGCTGGCCCATTTTAAAATCATAACTTATTTGCCTTCGTGAATGCTGATTAATGTCAGATGAGATAAATGCTCTAATTTCAGTTTTGCTTATGGATCTTTAGAACTAAGTGTGCAAGGAAATTTTTCACTTCCTATTTGGAAATATCAGACTGCATAACATTTGGAAGACACTGAAAGTCACTGAAGATGCACAAAAACACGAATGGAGTTGGGCACAGTATCTCTACAGAACTCGGTCTACTTCCACTGAAGGCACAACAACTCGCTCACAGCTTTACAGACAGGGCTGGTTGTTCAGATCTAGACTAAATTAATGTTTTGTCATCATCAAAATTAACTCTGAATGAGACACCTATGTTCACATACTGCCTAGAATTCCTTCCCTCATTTTGTTCACACACAGCTTTTTGATTCTGAGTTCCCCAGTCAGCCTGCAACTGTCTCAAAGCCTAAATTGCAAAGACAGCAAGGGAAGACAGACTTGAAAAAAGTATGGTTGGGCAATATAAAGCAAAAGTATTTGAGCTCCTAAGTATCCCATTAAACATCATACAGCCTTAAGCATGAATGTTATTCAATATATATGCTTATTTCTAAAAAAAGTAAGATTTATTACAGAAAAAAATACAATTATTTAGTCAGGTTTTAGAGTCATATTCATTCATTTAGAGAAACAGAAGTGTTATTTTCAAACAGCAGTGGAGCTCTACTGTACATTACAGAAGGTAAATGTAAAGCTACAGTTAAAAATGCCACAAAAAGAACAGCCTTCATGGATGAAGAGCCAAAACACCATTCGAAAATAAGACAGGTGGTCTGTGCAGGGTTTACATTATCAAACATTACAATCAGCACTAAACCAGACATCTCAGTAAGCCTACACACTTCAGCTGGGCAGCAACAATCCCAGCCTAACACTTCTCTCACTGAAGAACTACACCAATGACTGCCCCCATGCGAAATGACCTCGACAAACACATCTCCTAAATACTGCAATTAACATCACCAGTAACTGTTCTCAACACAGATTTCATGGCATCAAAGGACTGAGCCCAGACAACTGCAGATCACTGAGGTAATACAGCACATGCTGTCAACCCCACTACTCTCTGTAACAGCCCTTCCACAGAAACACATTTCTTTGGATCAATCCATTTACTCTGCTGACATAAAGAGAAACTCTTAGCCTACAACATCTATCTAGAAGGCATGTATTCTTGTACTCAGTGAATGCACTCCTTGCAGAAAACTTAAATGCAAGTACTCTGGAATCTTAGTGTGCTCTGGGTCACAGGGAGCTCACAAACTACTTTGGGGATAAACCTGGGGTTGTTGTACACCTGGAACAAAGGGAGAGAAAAAGGAAAATACAAGACGGGCAACTATAGTATGGATATTGTTCAGCAGAAGGAGAGGTGACAGAATTTTCACAGAGAGATCACCAAGAAGTCAACTGCGGAAGGCCCTAGGGGCTGGCCACTGCAGCCCTGTGTCACAACCTTAAAAGGGCCCTGCAGAATGAACTCCCTTTTTCAAACCCTGTGGTATTCAAAGCTCCACCCAACAAGAGATGGTACTTGCAGTACTATAATCATGCAAACTCCTTGATGAAGGCAACGCAATCCACACCAAGGCACCAGATTTTAGCCCAAACTACTGATAGCAGAGAATCTGTTTAAAGTTGCTTGACTGATAGTTCTTAACCAGCACTCAACTCTCAAAGGTCTTTCGTGCTGTCAAAGATTCCTCTCACTCTAGTACAAACAGTCAAACTCTAACACCTACTATTCATTCCAGGGGTGATGACATTTGAAATAACTGAGTACTTGACATTCTTTACCAGCAGATTCCAGACAGGTAGTTCTCCCAAACCTCCGTAGGGAAAGGCAAAGATTTCAACATCACAAAGGCTTTGGCTCAATTTTTCCTGTCTTAATTCTCATTATCAGGAAAGTTAAGTGAGAATGAAAGTCACTTTCCCTTGCCAGGTAATAAAGACAGCATTAATAGGGAGGCAGAATTGGGTAAGAAATGTACTTACAGAACCTTCACCTGGAAGCCTCACTATTCAAAGAGTGAAAAGGCCCACAGCAGGCATAAGGACAGCTGTAAAATGGTCAGGCTTCTCATCAGTGATAAGCAGCTGCCTGCTCCGATACAGCTAGTGGAAGAAAACTGCAATGTGGAGATGGGTGTGATCTCAAGTTCACCCCAGTGATACTGAACAAACAGAAGGTGGACTGAAAGCTCTTTTTGCTACAATGAAGTATCTCCTGATAACCTGCCTCCTCTCTGGAAAGAAAGTTTGAGAAACACTAGAATGCAAAGGTGTACAACGACTAAATCAAATTTGCTGTAAAAGACACTTACATATCTTTAACTATCACCTTGCAAAGCAGTAGCAGCCAGGAATGTAATTCATAGAGAAGTCTTTTGTGTGGTTTATTTGAAGGTTTTGTTCTGTTGTGTTTGTTTTTTGTGGGTTTTTTTTAAGAGAGTAATAATATAAAACTAGCTTCTGCTCCCATAGCTGACTATGCTTGTGTGGGAAGGAAGGAAGAGGAAGAAACAAAAGCTAGAATGACTGCATTATACAAACTACTTCTGCTGGTATAAACTGTGGTTAAACAGTCCATTCCACCAGCTTGACATAAAAACAAAGCAGAAGGCTTGCAACTGTAGTCTTGACTTGGAGGCTTACCAAATTTGATCTGTTAGTCAAGAGTGGCATCTGCATTTACAAGGATATAGCCTTAAGATACACTAAATTCTAAAGAGGAAGGTGAGGTGGGGAAGAAATTTCATTCTAATATCTGATGCAGCTCTGGAAAACATCTGTAGTCTTACACAAATCTAATAATCCTAAATACCAATGCAGGGAAGAACAACCAGCAGAAAGCAAAGGTTACTCTAAGAATAAAGTCTGTTACAAGAAATCCAGAGGAAGCTCCAGTGAAAACTGCACACAAAAGTATCAGGAATAAAGTAATTTCAGTAGAGAACTGAAAAGAAAAAATTTAGCGGACAAGAGTCTCCTGCAACAGTTAATATAGCTGAAAAGCACCCCAAAGACAAGCCCATACCACCATTTTCCTAACAAGTAGTCAGCAATGGTCTCCTCTGAACAAAATGTAGTTTCCTGCTTTCTGTTTGCAGAGGGAGCTCTGATTGTCTTTGATTTCTATTTGAAAATTATGAAAAATTATAAAAAATAACTTAATCTACATGCAGCATCCACTAATATCTAGAACTAACATTCAGCATAAATTAAATAATCACTTGAATTTAAACGCAAAGTTTTCTAGAATCCCCAAATTCCCTTTGAGAATTTGTAAAACCTCTCAATCTATGCTATTCCAACTCTAGTTTAACCAGCTAAATTATAAATGCCACTGTCAAATTTACTAAAATTAAACTTTCAAAGGAAAAATAATAATAATTGCTCTTCTTATAATAGTGAATGAAAAGCAGTATTTAAGAGCAGGTACACTACTGAAGACTGAATTATCCAGAAACCAAATTAAGCAAAAGCTTAACACTTTATAACATGAAGAGACAAAATTTAAGTCTTTTTACTGGAAATGCTTCTGACTTCAAAGAATCTGCAGTGAGTGAACAGAAGCGAGCAAGCAAGGGACTGCAAGAGAGAAGATTGCCTCTTGCATTTTGAATCTCCTGCTAGATTTTGAGTTATCTGAAAAACAGTTCAAAGAATTTACAGCTCTTCCTTTGTCTATTCATCACAGTAAAAGCCACTCGCACAGTTCCCAAAGCTGTGGTAGAGCTTTCACGTGCAAGTGTTGAAATCTCTCATTTTTCTACTTGTAGAAAGTTTTGCTTTTTGACAACACCCCGTGTGGGACAGTGAAGCACTTCAAGGAAATGTGTGACAGCACAGGAAATGAACACAACTGATCACACCTCAGACTGGGAAGCTATTTCAGTCCAAACACGATTACTAGTAGTTGAATGCAACATTAATAGGAGTATCACAGTAGGGGAAAAAAGTAGTGAGAGAGAGTAGTCTGAATGGAAAAAAAAAACACCCTGTGTTTATATCATCAATTAGGTCAAACAACAGATTTAATTATTTCAAAGATCTGCATAATGTAAAGAAAAAATATGGAAAAGACAGGAAAGGAAAAAGTATTTCAGGTAGGCAGGGGTTTGCACTAACGAAATATACTGGCTGAAAAGGTACTATACCATTACTAAACAGACCAGAAGCAAACATTTAAAGATATACACAACAGGCACATAATGAAGGTGCAAAGTGTGTATGGAGAAGCAACAGGAAACAAACATAATTTAGGGAGACCTTTACTTTGAGAGTACATTTCCACTAAGCAAATATGTTAACAATCAACACATAAATAAATGAAAGCATCATAAAAGTGCTAAACTGAAGAATCAGTTTAAAGATGGGAGTTCTGAGAACATTTAGAATTTCAAGGCCTTAAGAGCCAACACTAACACATTGTTTCTGAAGGTTATTTATCAATGCAATTTCTCCCCTCAGCTAAGATTAGGTGTAACATTCTAAGTATCATTGATATTTAATAAGTAAGTTTACAGTCCATCAATACCCAACTACATTGAATGGTATTCTTCACAATGAGATTTATCACAAGCAATAAGCTACAGAGAAATAATTCACCTTCTCTATAATTTCCCTGTTTAAACTGCAGATCAACAGACCCTGTACATAATAAACACCCATGTATTTTCAGTCAACCTGCAGCCTATTTATCTTGCTGACATGAACTAGCTCTTCATTTGCTGCACTTACATACCTTAAATGTAACAGCTTTCCTCAACAGGGAAAGCTTAAAGCACAGAATGGCATCATCTCTTCATTTCGCTCCAAATTAATGGCACTGTATATATCTTTGGTATCAGCCTTGACTTCTCCTTTCATTATGCTGTCAGCAAAATCTCATCAATACCTGTGCAGGAACTGCCTCTCCTCTTCAGTTACAGAATCACTCTCTGCTCCAGTACGAATCTACATATATATATATTTATATTTATATATATGTATTCCTTCACTGTATGATCATATAAGCTTCACATAGAGCACCTCAAAATACAGACCATAAGCACTGCACAAAAGCACTCCAGAAAGGGTCAGTTACATGTAACCTTGCCTACCTCGTAAAAAAATTGATGATAGTTCCTTACCAATTCTTAGTCCAAGTCTGTATTCTCAGCTGAAAGTAATTAACTGGAAATCCAGATCAGGAAAGTTTCCTCACTTGGCACATTACAGTGCTTTCCTAAGGAATCAACAGCCCTAACTCAAAAACATGCATTCTGTGTCTTAAAAAACCCCCAAGATTTTAAAAACACCTGAGGCAGCTCATTTTAAGAAAATGGCTTCTTATATGCCAAGGCTTGTTTTTAAAATATCCAGCTCTCCAGTGCTGTTAGACATTTGTAGTGTCATCCTCTCCTCAAAACAACAGAATGTCAGTAAGACATGAAGCAGGCCAAACAATGTAAGAATAAAAAATATTTCATCTAAGGCTGTGCATAAATTAATACATCCCATTTTGTGTACTCCCAAGCAGCAACATTCTACAGTTCAAACATCTGTCTTTATATATCACATATTTTTCTACAACTTCAAAGTTTTCTTATGTGTATTTGGCACATGCCTGTCAATAGTTTATCAGCCCCACTTCTACTGAATGAATCCAGTGTCTTTTCAGTTGGGAAGGCCAACAGAGAATGTCATCACAACACCCCAAAAGCCAAAGAAAGTGCAGAAAAATGGGATGATCTTTAGGTATAAGATATATTACACATATGGGACTTGGGTGAAGAGCAGACACAGTTTATTGTCAGTCCAGACCTGTCATCAATCTGCCATCTGTGGAATCCTGACAGAGACAGAAATGCATCAATTAACTTTCACACATTCACTGAACTTGACATAACCCTTTCCTGATGTACTGTACTACACAGCTCTGAAACTCCTCAAGGTAACTGCACTCTATTAACAGAAAACCTGCAAAAAGTTTACTACACAATGCATACACTTACATCCTTATGAAATAAAATAGGGTTCCCTAAGCAGATTCTACTCTGTAATCTGAACCTTATTTATAAAATCTTCAAACAGGATATAGGCCAGGCACATTTATTTCAAACTCAAAACATAAAAATAACTTTAAAAGAGCTTTGCTGCAAGCAGAGAAAACATTAAGGGCTTAATTTCAGAAAGCCAGAATTATGTTACCAGATACATGTATTTTGTGAAATAGTATCTCTGTACCCTTTTCTCCCCTGCAAGTTGCTTTAGAAGAACATTATGTTTATTATTAAAATTTAAAATCATGAAGCAATTTTTGGCGCAGAAAAAGCAGTAATGAGGTTTTAAAAAATATTTACTAGAAATTAGTTTCGCCAATAAATACACTGTCATTCTCAAACAAGAAGCCTAATGATATCCATTAATATCTAAATGGATAAAAAATATCTGTTCCCATTAAGGACACTTCTACTTAAAAGCAGTATCTCACACAACATTTCTAACAGTAGTTAAACAGCACATTAATAATCAAGCCACGTTGTTACTGTAGCAACAATAATTTCTGGTAGCCATTTTCTTTTCAGCTTTAACATTGTTCCAAAGCCAACCTCCTAACTGCAACCCCTGTATAAACCCAAAGGCTCAGCAGTTTGTCTGGCTACACTCCTCAGGTATCTCCCTCCAGACTGTGCTCAGTCCAATGCACTTACCTAACTATCACTCCCCAACCCCCCACTTGACACAATTTCAGTTCACTCCAATTAAATACAGCACGGTGGTTCACTTTTAAAGAAAACCCAAACAACCAACTTTACCTTTAGGAGACTGAACAGTTTGCAGGACACTTAAGAGAGAAAAGCCTCACTGCAGTTCATCACTTTAACCTGCAGGCTGAAGAACACAGCCCAGTGCCACAGGCTCACAGCCTGGGTCATCGCTGAGCAGCCACTGAGAACACCTTCTCAGATCACACATCACAAAATCAAAGCAAGTGCTAGAGCCAAAAATAATTCCTTAGTAGACTGACATATCTCTGAATTTTCTACATTTACAAAACTATTTTAAGACAAATTAGTGTACATGTTGATTTCTAACTCCTCCTCTATATCTCTGCAGTCTTGAAAATGACAACACTTTAAATCTTTCCTTAAGACTGAAATGTAGTTTTTAAAAAAAGCTTGAGCCTAAAATCCTACAGCTCAAAATTAGTGATGACACTATTTTGTTCTTTAAAAAGATCTCTTTTTCTTTTATTATGACAGATTGAAAGAAAGCAGTAGTGGCAGAGCACTGACAGAAAGTGAAATAATATTTGTAACACCAGTTGGAGGAAATAAGTCAACTGGCGTTAGTGCATAAGTACCCCCAACAAAGCAGGATCCTAAGTCCAAATTCAGTTCCTCACAGGTTTGTTCCAGTTGAAAGGGTAGCTATGCTGGGATCACGAGTTCTAACGCCTGCTGTGGACATTTCCAGACCACGGCAGAGATGGAATCTCCTGTTCCGAGCCCCGGAGGAAGCGTATTTTCTGTGCCCGGGAAAATGTACAATCTAAGAAAAATTTCCTGAAGAGTTCACGCACACTGAGTTTTTCATAAGTACTCATAAACCTTTGCTTGCATTTAAAACAGAGGTAGGTTTGTGCAGAGCTCTGAATTCATGTGGCAGAGATTTTATCCCGATATCCCTGTGACAGTCCCTTCCAGCAGAGGACAGAGCAGACGCTCTGGAGTATTCCCCTCTGTAACCAGCACGGCTAACCCCCAAACAACCCGCTTCCTCATCACAGGACTGAGCTGTGACCACAGTGAATGTTTCAATATGAAGAAAATCACAATACATAACAATCATCTAGAAATATAAATTCCAGTACTGCCATTCTTCCAGCAATAGTTTTTCCCAAGTAAGTTTAGGTATATTTTATAAATAGGATCTAGCTATTGCTTATCAGCTACAAAATACTTTGCCTTCTAATTGAGTTGATATACACGCTATAATCTTTATGAACTATGAAAGTTCAATTGGGGGAATCACATATCATTAACCAGTAATGTTAGGCTTTCCTTTCCTGCATTTTGCAGGAGCCTGCATTTTGGTGACAGAGGATTGGTTTTCGTGAAGAAATTAGAATATGCTGCCAAGACCATCACCTTAATGGCCACTGAAAATGTAAAAATCCATCCCTCATTGAGCTGCTCAGTGTCCACCTCTGGTTTTGTGACACCCTTCAGTTTCCAATATTGCCCATTGCCTACATAAATAGACAAGAACTATTTCCTACTTTAGATAAGGTGCAGTAACGCAATATAATTAAACCAACTGTGTTTTATTTTTACATCTTCATGCCAGACAGCTGCATTTTTTTTAATAGGAACAACACACATCTTGCAAACCAGGTTATACCACCAGACCTGGGAAGCAACATGAGGCAAATGCCCCCACACATCTCTCTGAAATGTAGTTCTTGACCACGGGTTACCACGGTGAACACTCAGTCACACATCAGCACCACCCCATCACAGAGCAGCTCTGACACAACATCCAAGCCTCATCAGTAAGCTCCTATTCATGCACCCTGTGTTTTACTGGACTGTGTCCACAAGTCTTATTACTAACACCATCACTATTATACTATTTCCTACAGTGTAATTTCTAAATGTCTTGTAAATTTACTAAGACTTTGCACCAGAATTATTCTATGAAACTATTCTACTCTAGATATTTTCAAGACCTACCCCAAGGACTCTAATCAAGTTATCGCAGTACCTTGAAGTCTACTTTCTAAACTGTTTAATAAACATCTATGGAGTCTCCATGCCAGATTGCAAGAAGGCATAGCAGTCCTTCACAGGCTTCATTTCAAAGTTAGGGCTTCACTAACCTTTTCCTTTTCAGCCTGGAACCCTTTAAATGCTTGTGGACTTGGCCCACTTCCTTTGGCTTTTGACTTTCTTTTTGCTATCCATCGGGCAAAAGCTTTCAATCTTCAATTCTTTTGCTATTTGAATTAGTTCTTCCAAACACATGAAAGCAAATGGAAAAACTCAGTATTTCCAGCATGCCACATCAGTTATCCCTCACCTGTGCATATCCAGCCCGTTGGCTATCCTTAGACACCTCATCTGGCTGGGGCTAAAAAACCATTTGGTTTTCAGTTTTCCCAACCAAGAGATTTCCCAACCAAACTTTCAGAAGTAACCCCAAAAACAGAAAAGACACACACTCTAAGCCTGTGTCATATGCTTTACTCTGGATTACCAGGATAGTACAAAAGAACTGCATCTGCATGGATTAAGGCTGAATAAAATCAAGAGTATAAAATAAACACACAGTTGGCACAAGCCATTCACATGATTACTCTGCTTAGGAATACAGACACAACTGAGGGGTTTTCAACTGAAGCAAAGAAACCTGTATGTTCCCCACACAACCTCAAGACAAATATTTTCTTTTAGTAAGTAAACAACTTATGTTATTTGCACTAATAACAAAGCTCCTTAAAACAAGAAGCTTTATTTTCAGCTGAAACACTGAGGAAAATATAATTGAATGAGAAATCTTCAGTAGGAATGGATAAAAGGTGCAAGAGCAATTTTTTCTTAAGTTTGTGGATGAGATACGGAAGCACACTAAATTAAAGCAACTCTGATAAAAATGCTCAAAACTTACTCTACTCCTACTTAAGCGACTTTAAACAGGTTCAGAAAAAACAAGCCATGAATGACTCTCCAGAACTCTGATAGAAGTACAGAAATATATAAGGTATTACTTCAAATTTAAGAAGTAATTCACAAAACTAAAGAAATTCAGAGAACAAAAAAAAACCCAAAGGAAGTTACAGCACAGAACAGGTCAATTTCTCCAAAATTAAGACTTCAGAATATCCTAACCAAATCTCTCCCCTGACTATATTCAAGTCTATCAGAAAATTGTTTGGTATTTACAGTACTTAGAGGAAAACAGCGGTATTTGTGTCTTTGATTGTTATCAAGTACTGGCAGTCATATTTGCACTTAGGGCAAGACTAGAGAAAAGCCAAGGGGGTTTTGGGCTGGGTTTTTGTTGCCTTCTGATCGGGGCTTTTTCTTGGTTGCTGGAGTTTTTGGGGGTTTTTTTGGGAGAGGGAATGGAGTGGGGTTTTCATACTAATTAAAAACAAAGGCTAAATTTCGAATGGAAAAGAATTGATAACTTTAGTATGTTTGCAGTCTTTCAAGTAAGCTGCCACTTACCAGACAGGTTTGGTTTTCATTTCTGAATGCTAAAATCACCTTTAAGGACAGGAGGAAATGCTAATGAATTTACAGTGACAGAAAACAGGAAGAAAAAGGACAACCTCAAGAATGTAAAAACTACTTTTCCTGCTGAAAACAGCATTCCAGAAAATTACTTTAAAAATGGAAGAAAGGCTAATGCAAAATGGTTTGTCAGAATGAAAGTGAAATCACAGAGATATTCCTTTGATAAAAGCACCTTAGGTCCTAGTATGAACATTACTAAGCCGAAAGAAGACTTTGTTTTAAGGTGATCATGGAAAACACAAGAAAAGTGATCCTTTACATTTATACCCTCTGCAAACAGTATGCATCAGCATGCTGCAGGACAGCTTACTACATGGACCTAAAGCCAAGTTATTAGAAAACTATTAAATAGAACTTCATTTAAAACAGCACCTAATATCTTAAAAGATCAAAGTGATCATCTTGTAGAAGTCAAATAAATCTACTTTTCTCTAAAAGGCTTCACAGGAAAAAAACAAGTCAAAACAAAACCCAAGAACTAACTCATTATTAATGCTCCAAATGACATGAAAAAACGCCCTGCTGGGATATTGCAGTAGCTCTTATGCAAAAGTATAGACTCATCTCTCTAATTTCCTAGTGGATGTAGCCGGGGAATTCTGAAGAAACTACAGAACCTGGATGTCATCACAATTTTACTAAAACGCAATACATTACCTAAATATTACCTTTATGGTGTTCCATAGCACAATATTCTCTCAATTGTTTGTTTATCTAGAAATGCTTATAAAGATCTATAAAGACATGTAATTAAAGAAATACACATAAACTGTGCAGGTACACATGAAACTTCTGCAATTACTACAAAAGGAAAACCCTCTCACTACAACATCACAGCTTTTTGGTCTTGACATAAATCCTTGCAAGACAAGTCATCATCATCATCTCTGCTCACCTCTGCTACCACTTCACTGGGCTAAAAAATGGAAGGCAAATTCCCAAGTTGCTTTCAGTGTCTGAAAGACATTTCCAAAAACAAATTGTCACAGTACCTGTATTTTTAGAAATAGTGTGATGTTTCAGTCATAGAGGAACTTCAACGGTTTCTCCCAAGTATCATTTCTATTTTTTGCTCTCTCCCTTGTGCAGAAATACATTATGCCTCTTATGCTCATTACTGCTGGTAAAACACTGAAAACAACAGCAATTTTACAATTCTGGTAGAGAGATATCTGGAGAAAATTTTTTTTTTCTAGACAAGCTGTTCCTCTCCAAGCCTCACACATGTCAGGGAAAGAACTGGACCTCCCTTATCCACCAGCACTTTCAGCCACACGTAGCAGTGAGAATCACAGGGAACTCCACCAGCAAGTCTCACCACCAAGGAAACCTGGGAACAAGGGCTTAGCATTAATGGGAACATGGCACTGAATGCCAGTGATGTACTTACCTTACTTCAAAATACTAACAAAAGGAAAGGTCTGTGAGAGTCTGTGCCAAAGCAGCCCACCAGCAAGTCTAGTACCAATCACCTACAGTTCAACACATTCAAGGCTTTATGAAGACACAAAAAAAGACAATCACTACCTCAAAGAACTTTTATAAGAAAACAAGTCAGACAAAACAAACCTTCAAAGGTTTCCCCAAAGCAAAGAGGTAGAAAGAATACACAGTACCTTCTGTCTTTATGTACTACACAAGCAACCTTCCCACATCAGTTTCTTTAGCATTTCAGTTCAGTTTGCATTCCTCTGGAATGCAAAGCTCTACTCCCTCCTATTCTGTAATTGCTCCAAACCCTTCCAATTTTTTCACTGCAGTTTATCTAGGGTAATTCACCATCACATGTCTCCCCAACTTATCTTCTCCCTTTTACCCCAGCAAAATACTACCACAACATAACCTGGTTTTTGTTAGTAAGTACCAGATTAGGGAGTTACAACTGGTATATTGTTCTCAACTTCCTACAAGATGAAAAACTGTTTTTAAACTAACAGTAACTTCGGAGTTCTAACATTCACTATAATTTGCACACAGTGCAGTTATTTTCCTCATATGTCACAGATTCTTTTAAGTTTTGCTCAAGAATAGAAAAGATTAGGTGATTTTAACTGGCATCAAGATATATATGTTAAAAAAGGAAGTAGAAGACGGCAGAGTACCTCCTTCACTGCAGGAGAGAACAGAGAAGTCAGCTGCAGAACTGCCACTTCCCACTCCCTGCGATAGGACATACAATCAAGACTTTCTCACAGAAGCTACACTCACAGCTCTGTTATTAAAACAAAAAAACTCAGCATTTCTGTGTAAAGAAAAAAATACTCCCCTTCTCTGTCCTCCCCACAAGTTACCACAGGAGGGAACACAATCCACCTTCTTTGATGAAGGCTCCTAAGAACATTCATAATACAGAGTTTCCCTGCAAATAAAATAAGCATAAATACAAGAAGCTACAACCCTACATCCACTATTTTCATTGTTGGGAGCCTAATTTTAGGAAAAAAAATCCAAACTTCCAACTGAAAAAGATAAATTTGGAAAATTAATATCAGAGACAGCTCCTGGAACTGTATAGCCACAAAACTGTTGTATATGCCTACATTTGAAAATGAAGAAAGGCATCAACAACCAACATTATAAACATGAAGGGCTTTCAAAGTAGTAATCAAAAATTGTATCACACAGTGCTCCTAGGAAAGCTGAGTAGAAACAGAAGCAAAGAGCAGAAATATTCAGAGGACAGCCATTCTAGAAGATAAACAGCTAAAAAAAAAAAAAAAAAAAAAGGCAAGCTATCAGCCAGAACACCCACTGAAAAGCACCAAAAGAAAAAACACTGAAGAAACCCAACAAAAACCCTAAACCATAACCACCACCCATCACCCCACTGACTGCAGCCAGACAAGAATCAGACACCACTTCCTACCAGCAGCAGCAAGGAACAGCTTCAGAGCTGCCTTCTTTAGAAGCAGACATAAGTAGCAGTTTTCCAAAATCAGACCCTGATCTCCTGTTGTCTGCCTTTCTTGAAAACCCATCCTTGTCCCCACAAAAGAGCTCCACTGGGAAAGTGGACGGGATAAAGCACAACTCAGTACTATTAATGTATGAAGTTATTATTATGTGAAAAGGCAGGCAGGAGAGATTCATTACTACATTTCAATGATACATTTGTTAAGGAATTCCTCATGTCTTTTACTCATCAGGTATCAGGTAAAGGCCTCTAAAGAAAGGTAAATTACACAAGAAACACACTTTGCTGTGGAAAGTAATTTTCCAAGCCTGGGCTAACATTTGGTCCAGAAAACAGGGAAGGTGCAACGATCTCCATTCGTGCCTTCAGCTGCAGTTGGACCAAGCAATAAGGCACCCGTAATTCCTTCCATCCTGTTTTCCAGGATGGATCCTCTCCCCTGCTCCAGCTGCTTTGTGAAGAGTGCAACATTATCAAGTAGTCACTTAAAGCAAGCAAAAACTACCATCACTGAAATACTCCCAAAATAATGTCCCTTTATGAAATAAAAAAATCTAAGTATGGCATTTAACTTGCAGTGTTCAGCATACTGAAACAACAGCAATAGGCCTGAAATATTCCTAAACTCAGCAATCTGACCTCTATTCTGATTTGAGCATGAACTTCACATAAACTGGATTAAGTTTCAAGAAATACTGAATTACTAAACAGCCCATCATCCTTAAACTAGTTAATTATTTTTAAGACTAAGCACTCAATATCCATCAATAAATATCAACCAGAGAATTCCATTTCCAGTATCTGGATCTAGTATGAACCATCATGTCAAGAGCATTAAAATTACTTCTACTGAGGTGACAGTTGTCTGTATTACCAAGTTTGCTCAGGAGGATTGAGTCAGTTAATATTAAGTGTACTGAAAATTCACACTCACTGTGAAGCCACTGCCTTCCCCCCTTTAACCTCACTGGCACTGGAAGGGCATTGCTGCAACATTTTAGCAACAGCTGCTGTGGTGTGTTTCTGTCCCACTTTAACTGTACACAACTGGATACTTTTTTCTTTTTTTTTTAGTTACTTTGTTTCCTGAAATTTAAAAAAAGCTTCCTTTCCTTCAATAAGGCAACGGCACTTGTGAGTAAATCCTGTGGATTCTGGGTAGGCTTTGTACCAAGGCGAAACACTCCTGACATGACACTGTACAGCACTGCACACCAGGTGAGGAACAGGCCTGGTCCCCTGACCAACATGCTTTTCCAATTCTTTGAAATCTCCTACACATGAGAAGCTTATGCAAGCTCATTACATGGCCATTCGTGACAGAGAACTGTGATATGAGCATCTCATAACATCTCACGAGATGACTGCACTGGGGAGCTGCTCTGTATTTGGTTAATTTTTTCATGATAATAAAAATCACATGAAATCCTTTAACTCAGACAGCCCCACAGTATCTTTATGTGTACAGCCAGAACAACCAACACTCATGATTTCCTCAGGTCTTTATGCAGTAAATGTGAAGTCTACATCTACATTCAAAAAAATGCAGCAAGAAAAAAGCTAATTATCAAAAATCAGCTTATAGATTTAGCTTACAGGCTCAAGAAGACCAATGAATGTATTTTTAGAGAAGACAAGCTTGTTTTGGTTTATTGCACCAGGGATTCCCTTACACTATGATGTTGGATGAACACTATTTTCATCTTAAGGAATCAGGTTTTGGAGGTCATACCGAGTTAACCCAGTTTGGAAATCAATTTAAGTGAGTGTAACATTGCTTAATTTTATTAAATTATTTTCTCCCCAGTCTCTGGATAGGTAATAAAAAGTATTCTGCAATCCAGAGCACAGCAGAAACTAATTCAATTTGGCTTAAAGTAACAAACATTAGGGCAATCTATTTGGTACTAAAATAACAGAGGGAATAAACCAGTATCTTAATGCAGTCCTCCAAGAGCCACATCACTTGAACTTTGCTGAAGCTGCTTGAAAACATACAAATATGAGGAAAGTGAGTTATTGACAGTGCATCAGTGACTGTTTAAAAACCTTTTATTCAAACCAACTTCAGGTGAAGCTGTAGAGCAAGTAACACAATTATTCTCTATTTTCTTTTTCAGTTTTAAGTTCTCAGATCTTTTGCAGGCTGGTTAAAAGCTTGAAAGTGTTTGAAATGAATAACTGTGTGTGAGCATGTGAGCATCTTATTACTGTGGAGATTTTATTTCTTTTTCAGTCCATTTTCTCCACAAGTGATTTCAAAAGGCTTGAATTTTAAAAAGTACACATGCTAGTAAGTTGTGCTAATACTTGCAAGCATAAGCACAAACTATTGCTCAATAAATTCCAGTGACAACCCTTGATTTCAATGTCCATACGAAATTCAGTTATTCTGATGTGGAATTGCCATTCTTGTTTAATATCCTGTTTATTCAGTTGCTGATGCTCCTATTTCAGTCAATTGTTTCTGTAGCAAATAACCTCACAAAGATGGTCCAAGTGGCCGCCAGGTCACCTCTTGAGACTTCAACTCTCTTTCAGCATTCACTTCACTTCCAGGATTTCCTAGATGCATTCCTCCTAGTGTTACTAAGTATAAATCAGATGGTAGACTTCACGAAACTGAAAAAAACAAGCCGGAGTAGTACACAGAGTAGCACACCTTTGCCTTTTTTTGTTAAACAATTATATTTGCCCAGTTGCTTTTTTTTTAAAATTAAAAAATATTATACAGACTATGACTATACAAAAGAAAAACTGCATGCACAAAAATTCAAGTCTCTTTAGCGGTATTACATCTGTTTTTTCTCTACAAAATTCCTGTTCCTTGGACACATTTTTATTAAAAAAAAGTCTGTTGGAATAAATACTAGAGATCAGAAGAAACTATTTTAAGAACGTATTTTGAAGATCATTAATTTCAACTCTCACTGTAATTCTTGTATAACTCTGCACCACATCTCTCTGCAGTTACATTGGAAAGGTTTGCAACATCAGCTCTGATTATAAGTCAGTGTAATAGGATTGTCACACTGCACTGCTCTTTCATGCACTCTACTTAAACTCCTCTCCAGTAAGAAAATTGCTGCATTTTCTCTGCACCTAAGTGACCTACTAAAAGCTTCCCCAGATCCATTTTGCATTGTCTAATCAGACCATTTATTCTGCCCTCAAATCACCTGCCTCGCACAAGTCAGGCAGTAAAGAATTCTACACAGAAAAATCACATGAAGTTACCAAAACTCCGAAGCACTTCACCCTCCACCGTTAAGAATCTTCTCTTGAAAATTTGTTTTATAATTTGAATCAAAAGTTATTTTGGTACTTATATATAAAAATAATACATTGGACAAACTTCTCAGCAAAAGGTACAATTCCAAAGCAGAATTCCAGAAATGCTTTTCAGCCTCTTATGTGTGAATTCATTAATCTATATAACATGAAATGGCTTCTTACTCTCAAATCTGTGGCACATTCATTCTCCACGTGTGTTTGAAAGCAAAGTTCCATGACACAATCTTCATAATTAAATCATGTGCCAGAAAGGGGGGCAGGAATCAGAGTGTCGCTGCAAATGAGGTTTCATTTAAAGGGCCAGAGTTGTAGGGCACCGACGGAACCCTACTGTGATATACGACGCTTGTTTTTCACTACTACCATGACTTGTCAGTTTACAGACCACACTATCGCAGCAGAAGCATTTCCCATAGACTTAGGGTTACGTATGAGCCATAAGAAGAAAAAAAAACTTTCTACATTTCATCGAAGTTACACATTCGTCAAGACTATGTTCATCACTGAAACCTGATGTAGCACAAACTTTGCGAGAGAAATCGTCAGATCCTGAAGCAGCTGGGAGCCCACGGACACGACTTTGATCCCTGATCTGGTAACTCTGCCTTGGCTGGTGTGACCCGCCCCGGCTCCGGGAGCCCCCGCCCCTGCTCCCGCTCCGGAGGGCACACGGCGCCCAGCGCCGCTCGCCAGCCCTTTGTAGCCACACCGCGCCTTCCGCACCGGCCCGGCCGCACTCGGAGCAGGAAGGAGGGAGAGGCGCGCACACACCCCCGGGCCCGGCCCGAGCGGCAGCGCGGCGGGACCCGCGGGAGGGGACCGGGGCCTCAGGGGCCCCGCAGGGCCACCCTCGAGCGACAGCACCGTCCCGCCCGGCCGACCCCGCCCGCGGGGGCATTACCTGCCTGCCCTGGCCCCGGGCTGCCCAGCTCCTCCGCGCCCGGCAATGGCGGCCGCCCCGCTCCCCCTCCCCGCTCCGCGCTCACTGGCTGCGCCACTTCATGTGACCGAACTAAACCCTCCTCGGCACAGCCCTTTGTGTCCCGCCCGGCCGGGGCACCGGGGACGCCGCTCGCCGGCTCGGGGAGGGGACGAGGGGCGCTGGCGGGGACGGAGGGAAGCGACGCGGCGGCCGG
>VXBA01006210.1:377805-404430 GCA_013399895.1 Serilophus lunatus | reverse complement strand
CGGCCTCCCCTCACCTGCGCCGCTCCCGCGCGGCAGCGCGCGGCTCCTCCCGCGGGCCGGGGAAAGCGGGTCGGGGGCGGCGGGATCCGCGGCCGGGCGCTCCAGAGGCGGCGGGAAGGCGGGCGGAGGCCGCTGCGGATGGCGGCGGGGAAGCCGAGAGCAGGGGACGCGGCCCGGGCACCGCCAGCCCGTCCGGGGGGCGGGAGGCCACGAGGGGACACCGGGAAAGCGGATACATCCGGTGCCGTTCTTTCCGCGGATTAACGCGCCCGGGGACACCCCGGCTCAGGGCAGGAGTGCGCCTTGCCTCGGGGGAGAGCCACAAATGCGTAGGGACTGCTTGGATGAACTAGATTTTTTTTCACTTTCAGATTTGCTAGGCCCGGAGGGTCGCGCTGCAGGGAGAGAAGCCGATCGAGGCAGCGCCAGAGGGGCGAGCAGGGCCCAGAGAGCTCAGGAGGACAAGAGAGAACAGGAGGGAGGACGAGGAAAATTCACACGGCACATAAAACTCAAAAGGGGGGAATAGGTAGAGCCAAGAACTGCCAATCATTCCAGCCTCTTTTCCCAGAAAAGTACTGAAGCAAATAATCACACATCTCTAAGTACATGGTAGCTAATGAAGTGATAAGTTACAGCCAACACGGATTTGTCAAGAAAATCACATCAAGCCAAACTCGTTCCGTGCTGTGACAGTATAACAGGCCTTGGATGTGAGTAGCCTGCGATCTGTTATGCCTTGACTTAAGTAAGGTTTCTGACACCATCTCATAGAACTTTAAACTGAGCGAGCAAAAGACAAAACAATGAAGTGACTGCAGTGGTACGAAATTACATCAGCAGTGCCTCACTGTGAGAAATAGTGGGACACAGCAAATACGGTTCTCTGGAGATGGGGATGTCCTCAGCTTGGTACCAAGCTAATTTTCTGAGAGTGCAGTTTACATGGATTGGATTTGCCAGCAATGCCAGACTGGCAGAACTGGAAGCACACTGCAGCACAAGAAAAGAATTCAAAATATTCTTGAAAAAGTGGTTGCAGAAATAGGATGCAATTGAATAAATACAAGTGCCAACTTCAGCATTTAAGCAGGAAAAAAACAATTGCGCTATTGCAAGACTGGGAACACATGAATAAATACCAGGTTTGCAGAAAAAGGGTTGGGGATCAGAGTAAATCACAAACTGAACATGCATCAACAATGTCACATTGGTGTGAAAAAAGCTGCAGTACAGACAGATGTGTAAACAACTGTCATATCTAGGACATATGAAGAATTCCTCATATTTAATGCTGGTAAAGGCTCATCTGTATGTTCATATTTGGTCTCTGTATTTCAAGAAAAAATTCTTTCAAAAAACTCCAGAAGACAGTATAAGGAAGGGGAAATAAAAATCAGCATTTTTAAAAGATGCAACCCTAATTGAAAATAGGAATGTGAGATTTTTTAATCCAGACAATAAAAGACTATGTGGAGAAAAATCCGGTTTTCACTAATTCCATTGAAGACGGGGGAAAACTTAGCAGTTTCAAACTGTATTGAAATAAATTCCAGTTACACATTAGGAACAGTTATGGATAAATAAATATGGCATATATTCTCTACAGAATACATTATTAGTATTTTTTAAAGATTTAGTTAAATATCCGAAAGAAAAGTTTAGAAGCATTTGACAGTGCTGTGAAGTAATGGAAGCAGACCAGGTAGTAATTGTTTTCAGCATAATTTTCTGTAACTGCAGTTACTATCCACATAGCTGTTCTGATCCTGTTTTTTTCTGATAAAAGTGAATCCCAGAGACATTGAAACATTTAATGTGGTGGTGTGATCTCATGCACAGGTGTAGATATCCCCTCTGGGAGTCTTTGTCATGTCACATTCAGTAGAGCTGTGTGGCAACATATGTCACATGCTCAGCTAATTTGCTAATTTATAAACTGTATATATGAATTCTACATTTAAAAATAATGTGTTTGTTAGTGCTCGTGTAACCAATGTACATGGAGGCTTTTGCTTTTCTTTGCTTTTTTTCATGGTACCAGAGACTAATTTTCCCCAGAATCCATTAAATTTGGGGATTTCTCTGAAGCTTGCCAGCGAGGAGAAGCCAGTGTGAATCGTTTATGTTATGGGATTGAGACCCACCAAACTCAAGTCATTAGAGATGACTAAAAGGCCATTAAATAGGCCAATTTTTAATCTCCACTGAGTTAGACTGAATTCAAACTGAGAGCCTACAGGCAAAAGGCTATGAATTTCATTAACAGTACCCTAAAGCACTCAGTCCCCTAATGAGTGCTAATATTATTCTTTTGAGAATTAAGCTTGTTTTCTGAAAATATACATTTGTAAAATCAAGTTCTGATATTCTAAAGCATGTATGGACAGATTTTCCACTTCTCTTAAACAGAAGAAACAATATCATCTTGTGCAATCCACAGATTTCTTCTAAGATTCTTAGTCATATGTGCTCCATGCTAACCAAAATATAAACAATAAAAATGTGAAAAAGCAAATATTAGTAATACTACCCCAATGCTCCTTGCATTTTATTGTACATGATAATTTGAAGGTCATCATACCTACTTAAGTATATTTTGTCCCCTAGGAGATAATTTTTAAGGAACAACAATTCTTGCTTCAACTCTGCAATTAATAGTTGAAGGAAACCACCAAATTCCATAAAAGCATTAACATAAAAAAGAAGATGCAGTGTTTTATTATACTTCACATCTATTTGTGAACAAATAAAATGCTTAGTATAAGGAAATCTGAACTTTAGTTCTAATGCTGCCAAATCCCATAATTTTTTTAGAGTTTACAGACATCTAGAAGTTTTTTAGTCTCTCTCCTTAGCACTTGAACTAAAAGGCCCAGTTCCATTAGCAGAAGTGGACTCTAAAAAATGCTTATGATTCACACAATCTAGATCAAATGAAAAATCCACATTTGACATGAATGGATAGAGTACATAACTGCAATATTTCATCAAAATGGCAGTGTGGGAAAAGATTATGTCCAGTAGTGTAAAAATTCTTGTTCTGATTTCTAATTCCACTTCTGTTGCTATTTAAAGTATATGAAAAGTAGTACATGATCTTAAATGCTGCTTGTTGGATTAAGGAGACTTGAGAACTATACACAAAATGACACAAAACTGGGATTGCGTGTGTGCGTGAAATAGAAATTTTAGGACCAGCCTCCACTGAGGCACTCTAAGATCAGTAAAAGAACATGTGTGGCCAGTGAAAAACCATACAATAAGACTCTTGAAAAATCAAGCCAGATACTACATAGCTGGCTTTTTGTTTGCAGGTATTCTGTCTGCGTATAGTTTCCCCACCAATACAGACAAGGCCTAATAATGGTTAAAACAGCATTTGAAAACCTCTTGAGAGAAGGTTGTCACCTAGTTCCTCCTGGTCTTCAACATGGCTATAAAAAGCTTAATCCAAGGCAGGCTCTTTCAAGTTAACAGCAAAATATGATTAACTGAAACCAATTTAGAAACTGTTTCTTCATATAAACATTTTTTGTAGCTGGAGCTGCAGAGGGAGAGTTGGAGCAGGTCTAAGCTGAAGCACTTTGAATGGAGGCAGACTGCAAAGGCTTCCTTGTAACACACAGTGAAATACCGAATGCCTGGAGGGGAAAACTTTTTAATGATAATTTCTTACACTTATATAGCACCTTTTATTCCCTAGAACCCCAAGCACTTCATTAGCTCTATGCAAAAAGCTTTACCATGGAAATATAGGCACTATATGCATCATTCCTTGAAAATTTCATTTTCAGTTGACACATTTCTTTCAATAATAACATTCTGCTTATTCTGTGTACAGCAACCAAAACAACAACAGATAAAATATTAAACTATACAGTTTTCAGTTGTAGAACAATTTAAGACTGTATGGTTTACAAAATAGAAATGCACTCATGTAATACATACATTGCATTTAGCCCATCAATTTCCCTTCTCCATTTACTACATCAATCTCATCTTTATACCGTAGCCCTTGGTAGACAATTGTGTATTCCATAAGATTTTCAAAATTGAAATGATTCTTGATGGCTGAGTTTCAAAAGAAACAAATGGGCTTTATAGGGAAAAAAGTAGCATATTTTATTAAATTTGCTACTATAAATTTAATAAAATTAGAGAAGTTTTTCAGTACCTAAGATATCATGTTAGGATTTTTTTAGTAGGGTAAGATGGCTGTATAAATAAAATCTCTTACCTTTACCTATAAAGTTTGTCTTGCTTTTGCCCTTAGACCATCATAACTACGAAAACTCAGAAACATAATGTGAAAGATGTCTGTGTGTTATTGCTCAACTTGCCACCCTACAGAGATGTTTCTGGTTTCTCAGCCTTTCTTACAATGACATAGTACTGATTTCACTAATAACAACAAATTTAGGAACTCAATGTACTGGTTGTTTCAACAAACAGTAATAAACATTATTTCCATTGAAATTTTAGAAGAACTAATACCAAAATTAATTGGAGTTGTTTGATTTATTTCAACACAGTAAAAACTGGAAGAGGGAAAATGACTTTTCCTAACTTATTTTTGCTGCTTGAGCTGTTGATTCATGTTTTGTTGGCTTGTGTGTTTCACAGGCTCTTTTGAAATACAGTTGTCAACGTTAATTAAAGAGGATTGTCTAGTCTTGTCTATTTTTCAGACAGAACAAAAAATGTATTTATAAATCTAGTCTCTGCTACAAATCAAGATAGTCTAGTCATCTTTGTCAATATGAATTAAACTTTTAGAACTGTCAGTAAAACAGTAAGAGCACAGTAATAATGAAAAGGTAAAATTAAAACCATCAGCCACTTAACCAGTGATCCCAAGATAAGGTTAGTCCTGAAATCAAGTATTTTGCAACAGAAGGGTATTTAGAAGGTGTACCTAGGGAAATATTACAGCTTGGCATTGTGAATTGCCTTTAGAACTGTCATACTGATACAACCGTTTGAAATCTCCTTGCAAGGAAAAGATTTCCCAGATGACATAATAAAGACAACTGCCACTGTTTTCCCACTGCTCAGCTTCTGTCCATAGGCAATGGTACGAAAATACTGTGTCTGTTGCTTAGACCTACTCCCCTTGGCCAGGCCTGCACTTGCAATTACAAAACAGCTTTTGTCAGGGACAGCAGCTCCATACCCAGCCTCCCACAGTTGTCTCCTGTTTTCAGTCTCACCACTACGGAGTGTTACTGTCATCTGTCACTGCTCAGAGAGGGGCATCTGCTGGGGCAGCAATGCCTGCCTGGCACACCAGGCTCCATTCTTAGCTGTTCTGCAGGTACCACCATAGTAAACATTATTAATTACAAATCCTGGATTCATTATCAATACTAATTAACCTTAGTTTCTATGCTTATTTTATTTCATTTTGCATTATTCCAATTCATCCCGCATTAAAAAGACAAGAGCCAAATCTATATCTTTGTTCCCTTCAGGAGGACTCTCTTCTCATGTCTGAGTTACTGAGCTCAAGTGTGACAGAATTCAAAGATCACAAGAAAGCAGATTAGTGTGGGAAAATACCACCATATATTATAGCACTGACCTTCTTAAAAACAATGTATTGCCTTGGAGGATTGCCATTTGCATCACACACAGGAAGCATTAATATATGAAAATATGCTATGAGCAACAAAACCATAACAATTTCTTCCTGAGTCTGTTGATGAATTGTAATTTAGTGTGAGAGGAAGAATGTGGTGGCAATAAACTGGCCTTCAATAGATGATGGAAAAGGACCTAGATTTAATAGGTATAAATTATCATAGCTGTGTTTAACCCAGTCTGATGACTCAGTTCACATTATAGTGGTGAAATGATACACAGGGAGAAGACAGAAATAGTAATTTCAAGACCCATGTTTCAGGTGTCACACTGGGAGCCTTAACACAGTATAAATGAGTTCAGCTCCTACCACCTATTGGCCTGACCTTCGCCATGACTGTCCTATGGTGGCAAAGTGTCAGTGATGAGAAGGAAACGGCACTAGAGCTGTAGAGTGTCATGTTCTGGTCTCCTTCAACTTGTATCACCCCACTTCTTCCTACACCCACCTCTGTGACTAGCATCAGGACCATACCCATGTCTGCAGCATGTATTAGAGACTGGAGCAACATTAATGTGGGGAATTAATGACAATAATCCTTTCAGGCACACTCCATCTCCAAAGCTGTGACTTCTACATGTCCAGTGAAGGACAGAGATGGCACAACATTGGGAAAGTCACCTCCCTCAGACAAACACCATTTCAACACCCTCACAAAAAGGAAAGGCTTTGGTAGCCAACCCCTGCCATTTCTGTACTTCAAAGTCATCTGGTCAGATGGAAGTCAGGACAAATGTGTCCAAGTGAAGACATCACCAAAAACCTTTGACTTTAGATGCAAATTCCATAAGTTTTAGCAGAACTGGAAAAATGAACAGCATCTCTCAGTTGTCAAAATCATTGCCAATGTATCAGTATAACTACACACCAGGCAGGATTTCAAACCACATTTTCCCCACAATTTTCTACTATTCTGCCTGGTAGGCAATTGCTATGTCAGCAGCTCTGATTTCTTTTATTGTCACATGGACATACAACCTCTTGTCCTTATGCTTGACACAAACAGTTACAAAAATCTTTACTATTGTTTGTTTATAAAGCACCAGAAGTTTGTGAACAGAAAGACATTATTTAAGGAAGAAATAAAGAAAGCAAAAAAGCATTTTATTACTATTAATGTGGAAGTTCTGAGGAGCTTATTTTGTGTTTAGGTAAGATCACAGCAGCAGAAAGTCTGTTTGATATGCCATACCTTCTGTTTGTTTGTTAATTATAAAGACTTTGGTTTTGATCAAGATAATTCATGATGAACATACTTGAGTTTTCTAACATCAGAGATAAGGCTTTAAAAAAACCTAAAAAAGCTTTTTTTAGACTACTTGTAGTATATGGATAAGTATATATCTTCAGGGCATGAAAACAGACATCTTTGTAATTGAATCCTGAAAAGGAGGGGGGAAAAAAACCTATGTAAAACTGTGATAGTTTTACACAGTCTTAGAGTTAATATGCAGTTCTGAAAAATTATTTATCAAATTCTGTGGTTATACATAATCAGTGTAGGGTGTGGTACGTTAACAAAAATGAAAAAAGCAAGTAACAACCTAATGAGAGTTTTGTTACCCAATAACACTTTTCTTTCCAATCTCCTCACCTTGACCACTATTGGCCAAAAAGTATCTTCAGTGCAATGATCAAAGCTATATTAAAACTTTCACTTCTCTCTTGTTCATCCAGTATTTACAGATCACATCCGACTTAAAGTCTCAGGTGAACTATTCTGAACATCAGTTCATTTGCCATTGTCTCATTCAGGAAATACTGTCTCAGGTTTGGGATTTGCAGGCAGATTTTGTCTTATACTACTACTGTTTTCAGTGTGAAGTTCATAGGAACATAAAATGTCTCATTATAAGCTCAGTGAAATAACTGCAAAGACTTTAATGAGCTTTCAACCAGGCTCAAAGAAAGAAAATTCTAGCATTAATTTTCCTACTAACAAAAATCTACATATTTAAAATAACTGCAAAATAGTTATTTCAGATCCTGGAATGCATGCTGAGTAGAGGTTTCTCAGACAAATGAAAGAGTGAAGAAACTGAGAACAGTCATGACCACTTTTAAAATTTGTCCCAGTTTCCCAGCCCTTGGCTCCAGATTCTAACAAAGTGTGTGGAAATGGACTCAGATAAGGCTTTGGAAGTGTATTTTTAGTTAGACTATGCATATAATTCAGACTAAAAATGGGGTATCTGTAAAAGCAGAAATAGTCATCCGAGTAGTTTAATTTTGGGAATTTCAGCAGGAGAAGCTATGTCTGAAGACTCCCAGGAAGCACTCAAATCCATCTGTTAGTGGATTCAAAAATGTGACTCAAATGTGTCTCTTAATTCTATCCCAAGCATATTAAGCATATTTTGAAGAAGTTATGTGCAAATTGTTATTCAAATATACCTCTAGCTTTTACTTACCACGTTTATATTCTGCTCTAAAGCAGCATAACAGTTTTTACTTACTCTGCGCACAAGAGAATCCTGATTTTGAATCTTAACAGGAGCCAGATAATGGTGGTTTAATATTTCATGTACATGCCTTAATCAGCAAGTCATTTAACCCAATCAGTGTAAGAGAGTACTTTTTAAAATATCCCATTTCTGGATAAGCAATAACCATGGCTTTGTCACATTTTATCAATTATGCTTTCCAAAAAAAGAAGGTGTTACCACATTTATGACAGCACATCTGGAAGCATAACTTTCCACAGTGACTGTTAAAATGGCACCTGCCCGGGAAAGCAGTGCTTATTAGGATTAACTTAAAGACAATGAGTACTCACTAAGCCTGCATTGCATATGATTACTTCCATCATTAATGCATTTCAGTTTATGTCATCCTTTGAAAAGAAATAATTATATCTTGAGAATTGCTTTTTTTCCCCTGACAGAATTTAAAACACCAGGGCCAAGGAAGGAGAGCAGTGGCTTGAGGCATGCAACCCTCCTGTGCTGCAGCAGGACAGTGCAGAGGGCAGTTCAGGCCAACAAGAGCTACAAGAACAGTGACAGCACATCCTTTCAGGATTTTCAAGTAGTAGGTTGTTGAAAATTAATGATGCCTGACTGTCAAAGCTTGTGTTGATCAAACAGCTCTCCAGCCTGCTGAGAGCAGAGAGGCTGAAAATGCCATTTGAGACAACATACTGCTTTTGCTGCCTAGGACCCAGCAACAGGAGATCATAGTCCTTCATAGCAGTTCAGTGTGCTGATACCTGATGTCAACAAGAGGCCAGGGCTGGAAATGATGATGAACATTCAGGACATGGAGCCACCATTTCTAACCCCAGGCATATTCATCCTGAAAAGGGTTGCCATAAAGTACAGCCTGGGGCAACAGCAAGTGGGGAAGCTCCTGAATGCAGTGATGTTGGGAATCCAGGTAGGGGCTAGAAATCATGATAGGTGCACAGGGGTTGTCCCTACATGCTGTGTTAGGTCTCCAGGTCTCTTAGACATATCTATTCCACATCAGCAGCAGAATATTATGTGAGGCTTTAGTACTCATGTGACATAAATGCACACATACCACATAAACCCCACAACCTACACACCCTCACCTTTATGTAAAAAGCCTCACCAATCACCACCCTTCTGATCTTGCTGTGGCAGCCTGTTGATCCCTTCCCTGGGATAGCCAGCACCTCTGTGATCTCTCAGTCCGTTCTGAGATGACCCATTCAGGCCTACACTTCAGAAACAGAATCTGTAGTGCTCTCCTTTTGCTTTGCAAACAGTACCGATGTAGAGGAGGCATTCCTCCTTCTGGGAAGGAAGGCAGCTGATCCTTCTCTGGGTTAAGAGATGCAAGAAAGGTTTGGCTTGTAGCTGTGGCCTCCCAAACGTGGAGGAAGACTGGGAGAAGGCCAAAGTGTTTGCAGATGGTACCCCAGGGCCAGGCAGAGGGGGCTGGACTAGGGAGATGGTGAAGAGAATGTCACCAGAGAGCCACAGGGCCAGGTGGTGCTTAACAGGTGTGGGTGGGTGTGGCACATACAGGTGCAGAGCTGTAGTGTAAAGGCCAAGCCATATGCTCAGTTGGGGAGTTCTTCACTGGAAACACCATGTGAGTGATTATTACTTGTGCACCTAAAAGAATAACCTAATATAAACTGTAGTATTTCTCAATGTCAACCTGCAACACCTCCTAAACACAGGATCTCAAAAAATCCCCACAAACTCAAGTCTTATGTTAAATTTAATTTAGACACTACAATTTTTTAATATTTTTGTTTTTACACTGGGCTGGGTTTGAAAAGAGACTATGGAAAAAAGGAACTATGATGAAAGAGGTTGTAGAAGAATCCAAAATTTCTTCTTATTTTATGTTTTACCTCAATGTAACTTTAAGTGTGAGAAGACTGGCCTGGTCCAGATTAGATCATTCTCTCCCAAAACCTGGGAGACTTGAAGAGCAAGAGCCTGTGCTTTGTGTTCTGCCTTATGGTAATATTATTTTGATTTTTATTTTACTACTCTTTAAAAGAAGTTACTGCAGCTGTTTGGTCACATAATAACAGACAGACTCTAATTTCTCATGCATGGCACTCAGCATGGTGTAATCAGAAAAAAGGCCCCAAACCTGCTCCTGCATTCTAATAAGTGTTTGTGTCACTTTGTAGGAGATCAGAATCTTGTCCAAATTCTGCAAAGTCTAATAGAACAACAGTTGCCAAGTGACAAAATCTATCAGAAGAAACAGAGTAAAAAGGCACATCTTTGTTTCTGATCTTAACAGCTTCAGTACTAGCAAAATAAATGTCAAGCCTTCCAAAATACAGCCATTTAACCTCTGTAACTGCTATTAAATATAAACAAAGACATAGAGTACTTGGAAGCCAGGATATGAACATTTGAAACAGTAGCTATGTATACAATGACCGTTTTGTTATCATCTACTCCTGGAGCTGTGCAGCTCCACTGCCTGTGTCTGTGCTGGGAACACAGGCCTATGGCACATAACCAGCAATGGGGAATCCCAGAAGCAAATGGCTGTGCAGTCATGCTGCAGCATGGTGGGAGGAGAAAAGGGACTGCAGAGAGGTGCAGCTTCTTCCCCTTTACTGCCATGCAGGACACACGTTACACAAGGAAGCAGGAAGAGTACCTTCACTGTCCTTCTCCCCAGTAACTCCCCTCATCTTAGTAAAGGCAAGCAAGTTAAATTCCTGACAGCAGCTAGTTGTTTTAAAGACTCTGCCACTGTGGCAATAAGACAACATACATAGGCAGGTGAAATTACTTGGAAGATAGTATAGAAGTGAGAACCTAATGGGCATTAGTTAAGTGTGTTAAAAATATCACCATTTTTCTTGCATAAGACACAGCTGTTCAATAAATGCACTGCTCACCACTGACTACCCATATGATATGCTAAATGAAGATAGCATTTTCATGAGTAAGAATTATGGTCTTGTCTGTACATAAAACCTGTATCCATTTAATTTAATCAGTAAAGAAATGGATGTAGCACAGTCAACACGTAGACAAAATGCAAGGGGTAAAATGACATTGTATGTGTCTCTTCAAGACTTATAATTTCAGCCTTGTTTTTTGCCTTGTTTTCTGCAGGTACAATGCTGGCACTTGTTGTCTGAGCACAACATACAATGATCCAGACCCTGGATGTGAGGAACAAGACTGTGATCCACTATCTGCTGGTGTCCAAGCTGGTCTTTTGGGAAACTGCTAAAAGAAGTCAAACAGGATTGTTTGTGCAAAATTACACTGAACTGCTATCTGAGACATGGCTATTATTGTCTATACCTGTGCTTCAGCATTATAAAAGAAATACATGAATGTAATTAATTGATATCATTATACTACTGTGGTATTGAGCACATATTGCACTCTAACATTGAATGCCGACAATTTATTATTTCAGGATTTATGACAATGCCTCTGTGATAATATTTCTGCAAATTCTTTAAGTCAGATGTAGGAAGGAGAAGTCTGCACACCATAAACTGCCACAGAACTGAAGACTTGTCAAAACAAAATGAGCTATAAAAACAATAATATTCAGGCAACATCACTCTCATTAAACACCTAATGATGCCACGGGCATATTAGTGGGGGAATGCTCATGAGGCTTATGAGGAATTAGAAAGGAAAAAAACCTCTTGCTCCTAAAACCGCTTGCCAAGCTGTTTGTACATTCTGCCGCAGGCAATTTCTTGAAAAAGATGGAGACGTGAATGGAGACAGGCAGTGACTATTAGATGCTGCTGATGGTGAGGGCAAGCAGAACTGATGCTAGAGATTAAGGGCTGCATTTTGCTTTCAGTTATGTCTCGCCTGTCTCAACATTTCATAGTATTTAAATGAATCTGTTACATAAGGCATTTCTCCTGTCTATGCTGCTCAGCAGCCATATTCTCCTTTCTGGGAAGGATTGTCTTGGGAAACTTGCCAAGCTGTGACAGAGCAGTGCATAAAAGGAAATCATGCTCATAAACTGGGGGTGGGGAGAGCTGCAGGTGAACAGATTCAGTGCAGCAATATACATCCAGACTCCTGTCTCACAGTCCGAGGGTTTAAATGAAATGGGAGGCACGATGCTTCTTTAAAATAAAGTGCACTGGGCTGCTGAAGACCCCAAACCATTCCATTCATTTGCTTCAGGGAGGGTGTGAGCACAGTGCAGCAGAATTGCTCAACACTGCACTGGCTGCTGCTTTGGCAGATTGGAAGAACAAACACTTATTTTCTCTTAAGATGTTTAAAAAGCCCCATCCAGTTTTTGAGCCCACTCCTGCCAGATACCAAACACCTCCTTTATACTAAGGAAGGATTTGGACCCTTAAATTGAAGACAGAGGGAAACAAGGGAGGACCCAGCATCTTGTAGGAGTAAGTTATTACCTGCCTGCCAGGACCTGCCTGCAAGTTTTGCTATTTTCTATAGAATTCAGGGAATGCACTTGTTGTTAATATTATTTATTAATAGGGAAGCTGTCTTGTGAAAAGCTGTAGGCTTTTCACCTCTATACCTCTAAGTGCTTTACAAAGGAGATTATTATCAACAAAGGTACACAGACATCTACATTTGGGCTTTGGCATGTAAAGAGTCTCTCAGTTCACCTGTAAAGTAAATTTGCCAGGTGAGCAAAAGAAAGCTGCCCTGGAAACAATCTCTAAATCTTAAATGACTGGGGACATGTGGAGGGATTTTTAGCTGAAGTTTAGTAACACAGACATCTACAGGGGATTAGGCAACTCTGCACAATGCTGTGCCCAGCTGGAAGATGTGAAGGTCAATGAGACTCTAAGCTTGGAGTCTGTAACACTGGAGCAATGTCCAGGCATCTCCAGATCAGACCAGGATTCATTACTATGAGGTACTGGTGTGAATTACTGCACTGAGCACTTTTAACTGCTCCATCCCTGAAGATTTACTGTCCTTTCACCATCTTCAGCTGTCATAGTAAAAGACAGGTAAAGAAATGCGTTGGGGGCTGATAAATTTTTTGGCAGTTTTACATTGCATACAGACTAGGATTTTTCATCTTAATGACCTGCAGCTGAAACAGATGTTTTTCTTTAGTGTTTTAAAGCACTTCACAAAACTTAACACTAACTTATTCTTTCACAGTAGAGGAAAAAAAAAAAGATGCTTGATATCGTTACATAACAGAACAATGTGGAAAATGGAAACAGATGTTTCTCATTTAAGCATGAATAAGAAGGAAGTGAAAGAAAAAAGATGCTGTAGTAGTAGTGATTAAGAGAAATATGATGGCTTGGTTAAGTCAAGATAATTTCTTATGGATTTCCAGTAAGTCCCAAAAGATCTTTTTAACAACTTGGTCCCTGATTCAGCAAGCACATGGAAATGCTTAACTCCAGCTGTGGAGGGTGTCTCACATGCTTCATGCATAACGTTTTTAAAAGCTGTATAGCCAAATAAAGGCTTTAAAATTAGGAGTTGAGGGATCAACAGCATTGTTCCTGTGGATAGTAAAGCACTCACTGTTTTCAAAAACTACAGACTTCAAAATTTTTTATCAGAATAGAAATAAAGTCAAACCGAAACACTGTTCTTGAAACGTAAGTGCTTTGTTTTTCTGCAAGCAAGAGGGTTGCAAGATCCAGAAAAAGCAATCAGGGACCCACTGAGAACTCCAGCTGTCCTCAAGGCAGCAGGGATCTGATCCACCAGAGAGACTGTCCCTGCAGAAGGAAAGGTCCAACTTTAGCTCCAGGGCCTTTCCCCGTAAAAACCTTTTGGAAACCTCCAGTGACATGAGTTTCACTGAGGGAAATGCAACCCTACCACTGAGAATTAAAATTACCTGCTAGAGGATGCATTGAACCTGGGCAAGGGCTGCATGTAACATGGCCCTCCATTTCTGTGTCTGGCAGGATTTGAGTTGCAGACAAGGGACACATCTCTCAGTACTATTTTTTGTCTTAAGCCTGCCTTGGAAGGTGCCGGATCCAAGGCAGACCATCAGGCTTAGACAAGTTTGTCCCCTCACCTGTCTTCTCCCCTTCCAGAGTAAAACCTAGGTGAGAGATGTCTCTCTGCCCCAGAGCCATTCCCATAGCTTCTGCAGGGCTCCAAGCTGCCGTAGGCTCTCGCTTCTTTGGAAGGCAGGACAACCCTACCTTGTGCTCACAGCCAGGAGTGAGGTGAAGAGATTTTCTCCACCACAGGAGATCCTCCTGGCATTTCCATTTCATTGAATGCCTGCTCAGACAGTTTTCACTCTTTGTTACCCCAGAGAAAATGATCCTCTCCCCAGCCTAACTGAATTATTTTTGGTCCATCTGCAACAGCACATTCTGCCCCAACTGGCAGAAGTGTAGCTACTCCTGATGTTCACAACAACGAAGGCAGGCAAAAGAAATGTTCAGATTCCCCACGGATTACAGCACTGTTAAAAAAAATTAAATCCTTTTGTTTCTAGACTGTACTGATCTATTAGGAACCAGTGGGTAGAAATGTAGAGCAGTATAAAATTCCTTTTACAGAGGAATTCTTAGAAGGAAAAATTGAAAACTAAGCTTCAAATCCTCTTGTTTGAGTTTTAAGAATAACAATTCAGTTCTAGGAAACTGTCACTTTCCACTCAGCATTTTGAATATGAAAACAACGTTTCTGGAATTGTCACTGATTTCAGCATAGTTGCTGAGAGATTTGGCCCTGTATGCAGTCCACAGACTGTGCATGCAGAATTAATACTCTCGTTAACATTGCTATATGCAAATGCTCCCAGGATGCAAAGAGAGATTTGTATTTCAGATTAATATTTTATGGGAATTTTGTGTGTACATGATAAATGAATAAATGGAGGGACACAAGGGGACATGAAGATCATGTGTGAGAATGGCATTAATTCTTAAATGTTTGCAATGGTCACAAGATGGTTAAGGAACAAAAAGATTTACTATTGTAATTACATAGGAGAGAATAAGGGAAGAAAAATGAGAGATCAAGGGAGTTGTTTCATGTTATAGTTTCTCCAGCAGCAGAGCTGGCTTGAGAGGTTCTCCAGACCCTCCTGCCCCCATCCTTTCCACCCTATGTGCCTTCTTCCCATGGCTACAGATTACCATTCCTTTAATTCTGCCAATTCAACCATTTGCATGATCAAGCTTTAAACCAGCTCTAATTACAACAATCACACTCTTAGTTTACTTGGTCTTTCCTTCATTTCCATTTTGAGAGCCAGTACCATATAAAGTCTCAGCACTAATACAGTGCTGTGAATATGAAAAAATTAACATGTCAGGGAGATTGAGAAGAGATCTCAGAATCTGGGAGTTAAAAAGGAGAGTTATGTGGAAAAACTGTCACTGATTTCCTGCTGTTTCATCTTCTGGGTCACCCCTTCCCTACCTCTCCAGTTGTCTTTATTCCACTGAAGTTTCATTGCTACTCTGGAATTACATGAAGCTCTCTCATATTTTAACTATAAGAAATGTAATACTGTATTTGTCCAAAAACCTACATGAGTAAAAGAAGATCCCTGAGGGATGTTATTAACTGCCTGCTACTTATCATTGATGGTTATTCTCTGAGACAACTCTCCTGTTTAATCTTTATGCTCTCGACAATAACCCTTCTCTCTTTTTGATCAAGTGTTTAATTTTCTTGAAAGATTTTCTCTGACTTTAGTTATTACTGAAGGGGACTTTAATTTTACCCCAACTCTTTAATGGCTAAATCTTGCATATCCACTATTTCAAATAGGGGTATTTCAGTTACTCTAAGTAAATAGTTCAAGGATTTGGTCTTGATAGGTAGCTGTAAAATTTCAAATCAAAACAAAATTGAAATTGCAGTATCTTTTCCACTTCAGAATAGAGTTTTTAGTCTCCCTGAGTGACCTGTCAGTGTATTGGAATAAGAAATGATACTGCTAGACTGCTACAGAGCATACTCCCATGTCAGCAGAGTTTCATCAGCATGAGTGGCAACCCTATATGGGAAATCAGTTAGCTCGTTATTTCATCTGCAGCTGATCAAAGATAAACAAGATAAAAAAGACAAACAAAGGAAAGCGTTGATGTAGAATGTATTCTTACTTTCCTAGCTTCCTCAGGCAATATTATTGCTCATTTCACTCTAACAGTTTATAGTAGAACTTTAAAGCATAAAAGGAGGAAGAAAAAAAAACAAAAAAACAAAAACCAGAAGAGCTTCAGCAGAAAGCAAGTCCACAAACCCTTGAAACCTGCTTGCTCTCCCTTCTCACAAGCATTCTCAGTCCTTCTCCATTGTCACTGCATTTCACAGCACAGGGAAAGTCCAGATCACAGGTAAACATCTAATAATACAACAGTTGCACTTAGAGCAGCCCATAGAGCAGGGAAAGATTGCACTGTAGACCAGAGGAGTCTTTTTGAGAGGCTTGTTTTGTTTTTTATACTGGGCACTCCTGTTTCTAAAGACCTTGTTGTCCACGATAATTAAAATAGTTTAGCACAGTCTTCTGTTCCTGGAGCCAATAAATTTTTAGACTAAGCCCATGATTTCGTCTGTATTCCCAGTATTGGCTGTCTTCTACTGTCTGGTCTGAATGTCTGTACATAGAAGCACAGAGTCTCAGTTTGCTCCCTCCTGTACGGCCACTCTTCTTTCCTGGTTCCCAGAGTCAAATTGGGAGTTTGGTACATCTTTCTTACAGCCTGAAACAAGATGGTCATTCACTTATCTTCCTTGTTCCTTTTCCACAATAACCCATTCTCACTGCTACTCTCCCTCCCAGCATGGACTTGGTACTAGAAGGAACCAAGGACCTTATAGGACACCGCAGCTCCATGATCTGGAATTCAGGTGAGGAAAAGACTTGAGTGAAAGCAGGCAGGGCTTCTAGTTAGCAGACACTAGAATATGCTGATCTAAATCGATACATCTGAGCCTTACATTTCCTAGTCTGTAAAAACAATGTTGAAATACTTCCCTATTTCTCAAGAAAGTTACTAGGCTTAATAAATTAATGCTCACATAACACCATACTGTCAGAAAAATATTTTTCCTATATCAACATGCTTTCAAATATTTCAGCTGATGACTGAAATTAATTTTATAAACAGGTACAACACAGACTATAAATGGTGGCTAATAACCTCAAGATAAGCCCCTTAAGAATAATCTAATATTGCAATATCTTTCAGACTGAGTATTCATTTCCCATTGCATTTCTGTTGAGGCAGTTGGGCTCAGCAGCCCCATTTGCTTTCTCAGCATTAGATGCCAGAGTACACAACAGTACGGGTGGAAGGAACGCAGCAAGGGTGAGATGCAATCACCAAAGAAATGGAGCAACAGATTTAAGAAGAACATGATTCTCACAGCAGGTCAGCTGAAGTGGCAGCTGGACATCTCTTGGCTAGTACCAAGTGTCCACTACCACCTTACAAAAGCATTGTGGCTTCAGAATTTATCCCAGCTGACTGAAATACATTGAGATTTTCTAACAGTACCTTTGCTTTTCAGAGAGTACTGGTTCTCCCCCAGCATAGGGCAAACTTTCTCCAATACTTAATTTTCCTACCCCCTAAGGCTCAAACAAGAGATTTGTAGAGAATCTTTGTGTGCTGCCCTTCACACTTGTGTTCAAATCTTCCTTGCTTAATGAGCCATGGGCTGTTGCTTTGAAACAGAGGACATTAACAGTTCAGAAAAACTAAACCCCTGCAGATTAATCACCTGCCTTCTTCATGGGCCCAATTCCAATCAGCAGACAGTGTGAAAGCAGAGTATCTTCATGTATACTGCCTGACTGATAAGCATATTAGCTGATCACTACGCCTGGATTTGACAAGCATATAGCACACGTCGTCTTTCGTTGTTTATTTCAAATGATTACTAGAGGCCTCCAAATGTCACTGCATTCACAGAAATTAAAAATGTGAAGCCATTTCATGACTCTCCTAGTATTCCCCAATTCCTGTGCCAGTGAAATAGTATCTATTTTATACTTCTTGATTTTTAAAGTTAATGTTTTATTGCTTTATGAACAGCATTTAACTGCTAGATATCACTTCTGAGTCCACTACGCAGTAAGTAGTAAGACAAGGATCTCTATTCATCCTGACAACTACACTTTGCTAGAAACTGGCCACGTACTAAGGGTATTCCTGCTCCTTGGTAAGTCACTAGTAGCTTTACTGCTATTTAGTCTGACCACTGCATTTTAGTACAAGAGGGATAATATGAAAAGGAAACGGGATTAAGTGTTAGCCAAAAGGACAGCAAAACCATCTAAAGCCCCTTGCCAAACTTTTTGCAGGACACAGTGCTTAATTCTCTGGAAACACAGAGAAAAGAAACAGCTAAACAACCACTTGTGCTTTTAGCAAAAAAATGTCCTCCATTCCACTGCAAAGTAAGCTCAGAAAAGACAAATAGGACATGGCACTAAACAGTTAAACAGACTTGAACTGCTTCAATTTATATAATGACAATACCCTTCCATCACCATAACCCACCTCTTCACCCCTGCCCGCCCCAGCTCTCCATGGTTCGGGAGACTTTTTGAACAGAGTGATTCTAGCATAACATGAAGGAAATACCAGCTTTATCTTTTGATCATTTCTTACTCATCTCCTTTCCCCTGTTGGGTCAAATCTCAGTCTCACGGAACTCCTGATTTAGCCTATTAGCAGGTAACAGTGAACTCTCATCCTAATTTCATGTTTCCCATGTTTCCATTTTTATAGCCCTTCGAGGCTACAGGAGCGTGCTGCTTTGATTGCCTTTACCTTATCCTTCCTATAGGTCATGCAGGTCAGTGGCATACCTGGAATAAACTGGGACTGTTACTTCAACCATCAGTCACTCTTCACCTGGAAGGCAGAGTCCTGTTAGCAGGGAGACTGAAGTGCTGCAGAGCAAAGCAGAGGACAGTAGTGTCTTTGATGGTAACTGTGTGCTTCAGCTCCCACCTGTTAACAGGTATCCATGGGCACGGCTGTTCCCCTGGCTCTGTTTCCATTTGAACATGTACTGTTGCTATTGGAGCCTTTCAGTAAACAAGACCCAGAGTCTGCCTCTGTGATCATGCACCACAGGCTAGAGTCTCTGCAGATTCAAAGTCAAAAAAGCTCTGCTGTTTTCCTGAGCTGAGGATTTGGCCGAATAGCATTAATGTTCCTCTGCCACTAAGCAGTACCCTTTTCAGGCAAGACACTAAACAGCATTTGATTAAGACTGCTGTGAGTGGAGTGTGCACAGCACCACAAATCCCCCAGAAATGGCCCTTTACAAGAACCACCCGGATGCTACAAAAAGAGCCATGTGCAGAGATCCCATAAATACAATGGCACTTCAAACTGGACATCTTTGTAGCCCTTCAGTGTCTGCTGAGGTCACAAGCCCTGCAGTGGGCACATTAACTCACCATGTCTTCAGAGGCAAAAACACTGAGAGGGATGCAAACATATTTGCTTTATGATGACGCATAAAGACTCTGCCTGGAGTCTCCCAAACAAGCCTTTCCTTTCTCTTAGTGGCATGCAAACAGTGCACACTACATGCTTTAAATGGGATTCAAGTCACTTTTTCATTGCTACTAGAGCAGGTACTGCTGGAGATAAAAGCAACTGTCTCAGCAGAGCAGGTATGACATCTGCTACATAGCACCAAAAATAAATCCTTAACTTCCTCTCATACCTGCCAAACCTGCTCCAAGGAAATAAGCCTGGGAAATATTACAAATACACACTTCTCTCTGATTTCAAAGGAAGAACTGACCTATTTTTTCTTTGCCCATTTTAAACATTTCCTATGAGAAGATCAGCTTGCTAAAACAATAGGCTATGTTTGGAATAACCAAAATCATAACAGAAAACTGCATGCATCTGAAAAGGGCAAGTGGCCTGATGTTTGCATTGAAGGTAATTCACGCTAATACTGCTATTTATAGTGCAGCAGCACCTTAGGGACCCAGTCATGCTCAGCACACCTACTTGGTACACACTGTACAAACATGAAATCTGATAAGTCTCTCCACTGTAGCGTACTCATCATTCTTGTGATTTATGGAAAATGGTTGTGTAACGCCATAAAATTTGGGAGTGGTTCTTTGTGAAATTATTTCCTCTGGTTATATTTGTGTAGCAAATATTTTCCATATCTTTTCGATAACTGACCTGGCTTACAAGAAGACAAGAGATTTGTGTATTGGCGAAGATGACCTACTTAAATCAGGAACAATTAAAGACCCAGTTCCTCTTTACAAGCTTGCATAAGGAACCACACACACACACAAATCGAATTGAAGATGCCAAGAAACATTTCTCAGTGCTACAAATCTGGTCATACAGGAGGGTCTAAGGCGGGGGGATACAAAAAATGAAGTGCTTGTGATTCATTATTAGCAATGTAAATAGGGCACATTTGGAGGCTGTCATCATCCTGATCGCTCATCTGCTTTTATTAGTCCTCATTCTTTATTCTTATTGTCTGGTTTTCTGCGCTTGTCGTTAAAGTTAGTTATGTTATAGGCATCTGTTTAGCATATTCTATATGAAAATGCAAATGGAGATGAAAATCACCAGTAAAATAAATATATGCAGCTTCCATGTCATGTACATATTTGACTGTAGCATGTCAAGTACAAAAGAATTATCACTTCATAAGTCTGTGTGTTCATTATGTGCATTACTTTTTTGCCAGCAGATGGCAGCTTACTATTACTTCAAATAGGTTATTTTGTTAATGTCAGATGTTTTAAAGTTCTAAGTGGTTGGTAAAAAGCTTTGAGCCAATTTTTAATTCAATCTCCCTCTAGAAAGTGTAATCAGGATCGAGCTGTTTGCTCCAGTTTATAGTCCTGTTGACCAAGGCTAAACACTATCTATAGTTACCTGACAGTAAGTTCATGCAGCACCAATGGGTATTATTATCCAGCCTCAAACACACACTGCTGCTACCAGCCCCTTGAGGCACACTTTACGCTCTCCAATTCCCAGGGAAATTGCACACAATATTATTAACACTGGTAGCAGGGGAACATGAGGGGGGTGACTCTGTACAAGGACACCAGTGGTTTATTGACTGCTCTGTTGCTTTGATGCTGTTTGAATTTTAGGTAACAAAGAGTTAAAACTCTCATCTGGGCAATGCTGGCTGCCTCCTGCACTGCAGCCAAGGAGGGCCAAGGGCACAAGGAATCTGTGCCAGGAGATGCAGCCTGCTGTGGCTTTCTGAATTCCTGCTGCTGCCCAAGGCCATCCTTTAACTCGGCCAGAGCTGCAACTATGAGACCATCTTCCCCAGTCTAACACAGGGCTGAGAATGAGAGCTTTCCCACTGAAACATTCCAGCAGGGAGCACAAGCAAAATGAAGGGATGAGTCTGTCAGTCCAGTGCTGCTTTAACACATGGGCACAAATTTACACTGGGCATCAATTGACATGTACAGATCCCACAGGCACAATAGTGCCATCTACATCCTAAAACCAGGCACTGGGAAGAGACTTACACACCAAGAACCTCACTCGTCACTGACCCTTTGGTGACATTGCTCAGTCTGTGTCAGCCCATCTTCCCTTCCTGCCCCAACAACTGCCTCCTTTGTGTCAATACTGGCATTCAGGTCAGCCTGATGAGGCAGTGCGGTAGCTCACAGTTGGATCTGTTCCCTCATCCAGCTCTGCCACTCACCACAGCACACAAATGCTCCTTTTGGCTCTATCAGACGCAGAGATTTGTGCTGGATTAAAGCAATCACATGACTCCCAGCATCTCACAGGAGCAGAACTCCTGTCACCTTACACCATAGGTGTGCCAGCTTGGCCTTTCACTCTGTGATGGTATTTCAGGCACACATCCATTTCCGCCAGCTCTCCAGCCACTGAGAACAATGGTGGGTTGAAAGAGGTTGTACAGAGGGTGGAAGTAGAAAAGGACAGACTGGTCTTTGGGACTGGACTGGCATTTTGTTAATTTGGTTTTTTGTTTTGCTTACGTGGCCAACTGCCCTTCCCTAAGGCTGCATATGTTCTTTCAAGTCCTGCAACTTCCAAATTTGTGTTCCTTGTATTCTCACACTGAAGTGACAAACAAGGGATCCACAGATCACTTTACATCTGTTTTAAGTACTAAACTTAAAAATTTAGTAAACTTAAAACTAGAAGTTCCAAAACAAAGAGGACTGATACACACAACTCTGTAACCTATCTTGGTAATGCAGTGTTTTCTTTTACAAGCAGTCCCACATAGCCTTTTTTTAATGATCTGCATAGAGACAGAAATTCACCAGTGGTATTAAATTAGAAGTGGAAAACAACAGAGACAGCAGATGCATTATACGATGAGGAAGAGAGATGAAAAACATGGGAATAAGAAAGGAAATGTAACAACATTTGGGAAAAAGAGGAGAGTATTGCAGTATGGGGAACAATAGGACACATGTATATGTGGTATTAGGCCAGATTGTCCAGTGGAGATAAAAAATGTGCCAAGAGGAACAGCTCAGCAGTAAGAGGGGAAAGACTAACAGTTCTTTTCTATCCAAGATGCAGGACACTGGATAGCCATTGTGGTGAAGTCCTCATGGGTAGAGCTCTGCTTATACAATAGCACCGATAAAGTTCCAACAGCCTTTTGTTGGAACAAATGGCAAATGGAAGTACTTAAGAACCACATAATGACTTTTGACAATTCCTAAACAATAACCATAAAATACATGCTGATCAACCTCTCTTCCTCATGTGGACAACTGCATAAGCAAAGCAGTTTATAACAGTCAAAGTAGGTTTAACATCAGTTACCACTCAAATTATTGCATTCCTAAGAAAATGGATTTCAAAATTGCATTTTCCAGTTGAAGATTAAAGAGCTACTTCTAGGTTCCTACCTTCTTTAATGAAGTAAGATTTCATCTAGTCTCAAAAGCTGAACGTTATTATAGATGAAACTTGCTGTCATCTTACTAAGTGTTAGCAGCAAACATTTAGCATTCCGATTACTTTCCCACCCAAACCTCACCTACTTACATTGAGAAGCAAACTGGATTTCTCGTACCCACATGCCACCTTCATCTTGCACTCAGAGATACCTGCCACTGTTGGACGCCAGCTTTTCTGCTCTGCTTCACAAAGTGAAAGCAGGTTTGTGCCTCAGGGCAGAAAGAGGGCAGCTTTTCACGCCTGTGATGCACAGGTACCCCGCTGACCTTCTAAACAGCCTGTTCCTGCCTCCAGGGAGGCTGCTGCAAACAGCAGAGAAAGCTGCTGGTTCACTCATGGCCAATATGCAAACAGCAGCCACCACATTTGATGCTGTGTTATATACACTTGGCATTGGAAAGCCATTACTTCAGAGTGCAAGGCAAGAAGGGAATCTTTTAATTGCACATCAGCAAGCAGTGGAAGTCCATTCAGCTAGCCTTGGATTTCTTATATACATATCATCTTCATAATGCAGGCAAGGTTCACAACATTTGCCTACATTTGACTACAGCATACATCCCCAGAAATGGTGGTGGAGGGAAGAGGGAGAGAGACAAGATATCTCTCGGGCAGGGGCAGAGCTGGCCCTCTCTTCCTGCAGAGCCATGAACAGATTAGCTCCTGGCCTTGCTGCTGGAGAAAACAAAGGAAAAATCTCACACCCTGCTGAGAATTTAGAGCAAAACTATGCCCTGTGGATTTTGTGAGATATGGCATTGCCTGAATCAGGTCTAACTGCTACACAATACAGGATGAAGAAACTCTTAATTCCCCAGAATCTGTCCCAGAGGCTGAGCACTCTTAGTGCTCCTAATCTTGTGTGCTGAGTCGTGCTAGATCAGTTGCAGGACTCAGCCTAGGTTTGCCACACTTCCTCCAATGCATTGCACTGTGAGGACAGATGAGTTGCAACCTGAGCCTAAAGCCAGGGTGTGCATTGCCTTCCTCCATTTTCCTCAGACTTTATACTTAAAGCAGAGAAGCAACTAGGTGACTTACCTGCTGTCAGCACCTTCTATTTCTTTCAGTTTCCTATCAAGGCACAGAGAAGCCACAATTCTGAAGAACTCATCTCACTTTGCATCAGATTTTCCACTTCCCTCTGTGACTTATGCCAAAATCTATTGGAGTGATATGGAAAGCAGGGGATGAAGGCTCAAAAACTGCATTTTGTATAGAGTATGCAGCAAATAGAGTCTAATTAGAAATCAGTATTTATGAGGTATGTTCCTCTAACATGATTCTTTCTGCCCCAAAGTATCACTGTAGTTTCACTTAGAAGAAAAGAAGGGGTGGGGTGAGGTTTTTTAGTAGAGAAACACAGCAGAGACCCATGTGGGCCTGAAGGCTGCAGGCACTTGGCTTTACAGAGATGCAGGACGGGGCAGAGGAGCCCACGGACAGGAGAGCTTCAAGACATTAAATACCTGGTGGCTGAGAGCTGGTGCAGCTGCAACAACCAAGAAGGGTTTGTCTTCATCTGCTGAGCAGGGCCGTGGGCTCCTTCGCGGCGCAGGCGGACGTGGGCGCGTCACGTGCAGCGGTGTCCCTGGAGCCCCGCGTCCTGCAGCGAGCTCCACGCAGGGCAGCGGCTCAGACAGCGCAGCAACTGGAGCCAGCAGGGAAAAAAAAGCCTGTCTTACAACTCGTCTTACTGTGAAACAACATCCCTGCCTTTGCCTGTTGGTTTCTGGGTAGAATTAAGTCCTAGAAATGAGTGTCCCAAATCTGGCACCAAAAAACAGGAGCTTCCACATAACTGGATGCTTAAAAAAACTGCACCACAATGTAATAATAAAGTTGGGAATTAAATATATGGCAGAAATTCAGGATTTGACAATCTGTATAAAGGAGACCATGCCCCATTGTAAGTCAATGAATGATTAAAACTAGGAACAAAGCAAGGCCTGAGCAACTACAGGACGAGGAATATCCTCAAATGAAGCAAACAGCTAAAAAAAAGGAACCATGAGAAATAAATCCCCTTTCACCTCCTAACCGTGTGCAAACACACTAACACCAAACTTAGAACTGTTGGTTTTGTGGCAAGTTTTCTCTAAGAACCTGTGATTTTACTCCAGCATCTGAGGAAATCTTTGGACAATCTCCACAGTGCTACATACCCTGCAGTTGTACTTGGCTGGGGCATGGGACAAACACAAGACCAGTTCTTCAGCCGAGATTCATCTACTGTGGCAAATACAATGAATTATTGTTATGAATTATTATCCACTATGTTAGTGGATCCTATAAATAAGAAGTATACCAAGGTTTAATAACAAAAGAAATGGCAGGATATACTGAGTTTCATTTATAGCTTGCATACTGAAAGTCAGGCTCCTTACCCAGGAGTGAATTTTACGCAATGAGACTCAAATTTTAAGTAAATGCAAATAGCCTACACTGAAAATGTGAAAAATAAACAAAGTATCATTTAATTTAATTTGAGTGCCCAACCAAGTCATTCGCAAGTCTGTTTAATGTTTAGGAAGAAAAAGCCTTAGTTCAGTCTCTACAAATGGTTTTAGTTACTTCTGTGACTTTCCATCTCTTGAGGATAATCTACTCCTAATAAGGACAATTGCTTAGATTTATTACCCCACTGAGGTCTTGTTAAAGATCTAACAAAAATCCTATTTAAATGAAAAGGACAATAGAATCTTTGAAGTCAGTGTAGAGTTTAATTAAAACCTGAAACAGAATCAATGTCTTTATGCATTAGAAAAGCAAAAACAGATTTCAAAGCTGTTAAACTACATGTAATTGGCATAAACTATCCATTGAGCCAAAGTAAAAAAAAAAAAAAAAGCAGACTATCATATGGAAATTGGAGTCTATTAATAAATAACAAACCTGATACATGTGCATAGCACCATATTTTTGCATGCATTTTTTTTATTTGCCTAATTTGCTAAGCGTATCTTAGAGCAAACACGAGACACGCTGGCTGTTAAGTTGAACAAATCCAAAAGGGACAAAAAGAAACTGATTGAAATCAATGCATTAACATGCACCAGCATTTAAAAACGTTTCAAAACGTTCCCAAAGAGAGCATGTAAACTGCAGAAGTCTCAGTGCAAAACTGCTGTAATCTGTGTTCCCATGTAGTCATTATTCATACATGGGAGTATACAGTTCCTACATCATTTTTCATGCATGAATAGTTTAAAACCCAAAATTACTGACATAAATACATAAGGGAGACCTCTCTTCTGAAAGATAACATCTCAAGAACTCTGGAAAGGAATATGAAGCTAAATACCAGTGCATGTGCTGACACATCTCTCTCGTAGGGAAGGGTCTGTGTGCAGCCCCACTGTGACCACAGGCACACCCAAACCTTCCTCACCCCAGAGTCACCAACAGCTACCTGGTCCCCAGATGCAGAGCCAAACCCAGCAAGGTCTGGACAGGACAGAGCAGAGCAAAGCCAAGTCTTATCACTTCTCCCTTCCCTCCACCAGCATGCCACTGGGGCCAGCATTTAGGGAAGGGAGGTAGGCCCAACAGCTGCTCTGCGCACACAGTTTCCTTTTCAGCAGAAAATAAATTTTGAGACAAACCCCACCACCCCCCCCCC
>VXBA01006210.1:309278-377777 GCA_013399895.1 Serilophus lunatus | reverse complement strand
AAAAAAAAAAATTGAAAGTCTATGAGCTATTTCTGCATCAAGGAAAATGCACTTTTCCTTCTCTTCTTTCTCCCACGATGAAGGGAGATGGGCTGGCTGGGAGTGGGCAGACACACAGATGGGCTCAGTGCAGAGGAAGTGCACACCGAGACGCTCCTTGCAGCAGCAGCTGGAACATGGTGCTCCAGCCGGGCTGTCTCCTCTGAGTGGCCCAGTCTGCACCCGAGAGTTACAAAGCAAAACAGTAATGAGGCAAGTGCAGTGCTGTGATGGGTCACACGCCTCCCGCGCCTGGAAAAATCCCAAGAGGACGGTATGTCACCTTCCCTCTGCAGCAGGTCAGTCCCTTGTTAAAGATTTAATCAATTTTGTTAGAATACACTGCAAGCCCATAAAAATAGCCATCTTAGTTAAGCTTCCATATTAAAATTACGCTCTACAGTCAGCACCTTTGCTTTGAAATTACATTCTTGCATGATTGTTCGGTATTTAGGGCTCCCTTTTTTAAGGCCAGAAACACGTGCCCGATGCAAGGCCAGCCGCGAGCACTGCCGGCTGGTCCCTCGGGGGCAAGGGCAGGCGGGGGCGGCCGGGTCCCTGTGTCACCGGCCCTGCACTGCCGAGGCCCGAGAGCCCTTTAGACAAGCACCGTACAACACACGCCGGGGCGGGTGCGGCACAAGCTGTGCGATACCTCGGACTCACCTTCCACCCGGTGCCAACACCGAGGGGGAGCGCACGGTAACACGGGAGTGTCACCGGATAAAGCCCCGAGAGCGGCACCCCGCCCGCCCCAGGCCGTCCCCGCGGACCGCCAGCGGGGAAATGGCCGCGGCCCCGCACCGCCCGCGGGCCANCCCGCGGAGCGCCCGCGGGTGCGCAGTGAACGAGGGCTCGTTCCGCGCACGGTTCTTGCACGGCAGATGGGCGATTCCTCAGTGCGCCTCAGGCCGGCGATTGTGAGCGCAGTAACGGAGAGGAAATGTCCGATGTGAGGCCTGTGTGAAAGACATATTAAACCACTTAGTGTGCGGTGCATCCTGGGGGTTGTATTCCTCGATGACCTTTTTAAAGAAATATGTTCTGAAATCTCTTACCGGAGTCTGTGGGAAGGCACAGCTGTTTACAGACGTTAGCCAATACTTGGAATTCTATTACCCACTCCCACTGGTAGCAAAGAGCTCCTCATTTCCTATTCCATCCACACACAGGGACTGGAAATGGAAATTTAGTGCTGCTCTTTTTTCAGCTCTTTCACTAAAGATACAAACTCCAGCAGAGTTTCAAGGCAATGAGGAAGGCTGTGAAGCTTGGATGAAATCTTGGAGCATCCCAAGTACTTTCAACCATCTCTATAGCTAACAAGCAGAACTACATCTTAATGAGCTACAGCTGAACTCCAAATAAAAAATACAATTGAAAGTACATTAATAGCTACCAATGGCAATTTCATGTAGGATGTGGGGTCTCTGATTCATTTGTGTTATATAGTTCACTTGTCATATACATGAAACAAAGGCTATTTTCCAGTTCAAGGATGAGTGAAATACAACTGTAGAAGGTAGTATTTCAGGCTGCTTTGCTTTTTGCACACATGCTCCTTTTTTCTAGCAATAACAGCATTGCCAAGAGGTAAGAGACAGGCTTCGCAAAAGGAAGGGAGATGGTAGTGGTTGTGGGGATTACTCACGCATTTGTTTTAACAATTTGACACAAACAACCCTACAGAACAACTGGACTGGCACAACAGCTGAGTGGCACAGGGCAGGAGTGGCAGCAGCATCAGCAAGCCTTTATGCCAGAACATGCTTAACACAGAATTACACTCAGTGAGTATTTTCATTACTGATTAGGTTCCCATGTCTTCACAAGCACATTCCAGTCATACCAACTTCCAAAAATATCTGGCCAGTCAGCACAACCTTGTCTAGCAGTAGAAGAGATGGCATCTGCACAAATTTTGTCTACAGAGGAGAAATAGCAAAATACAAGCAGTGAAGGTGAGGAACATCCCTAAATTTAACACTGCTCTAGAAGCCTCAGTGCTTCATGCAAGCAACAGGTGGTTCATAAAGTTGTGCCTCTGAAGGAGGCAATACTTTGTGCAGTATTTTTCCTCCTGCTCTTCAATTACAAGACATCTCAAATTAAAAGTCTTAGAACAGATGCCCCACTCCCACATTAAAAGTTATGGGAGGGACTTTTTCATAAAAACACATCTGTCAGAGGCTTCTTTAGTAAACTTACCGTGTTTGGGTAACAGATTGTTGTCTTTGTTCTGAGGAGGCTGATGCTGGATATGTGGCTGCTCTGTGTGCCTTCCCTGATGCAGAGACCTAGGACTCTCCTTGCAGGCCTAGATCATACTGTTTCAGTGTCTGACACCAGCTCTACCTATGGCTTCAGTCACAGATTTTTCAGTGAATACTTACACAGCTACAGCACCTGACACAGCATCAGCCCAGCATTCCCAAATATCAAGGTATGCAGGAACACAGATAAAGTACTTTACTTTCTTTTGTGCATCTTCCCACTTCAGGAAAGGAAAGTTTCTCTTAAGTAAGCAAAAGGTGTGGCCTGCAATTAACTGGGGCCACAAATACAAACATTTTGATAATCACCTCAATGGAGAGGTAAATGTTTCAGTGCTAACACCAAAAAGTTTGAAATTGGGTGACACATTTTAAAATCAGTCTCAGAATGACACACAACCCAAAGGAAAATATATAACTTCTTTTTAAAGTGTTAAGTGCAGATTAAATCCAATAAGTAGCAGAAATCAGAGTCACTCAAATTCTTCTAGTCCTCAGATCTGCTCTTGCAAAAAGAAAGCACTTGAAAGCACTTTAAGAATGCAAGAGACACCTTGCTTTTAAACACACTGCAGCAGATCTCAGTAGAGTTCATGTACACCTGAGCAAGCAGGATATCACTCAAGTGAAAGGTCTGTTCCACATCTGTTACAACTTACTCATTTGCAGGACCAGCACACCCAGTTATTTCTGTAAAGCTAAAGACAACCAGAAAGAACCAAGGTTTAAGAGTAGTTAAGGTTTTTTTCATCCTATCCACAAGGATCTTGAAATAGCAATTGTGTTTAGGTAAATGCTTTTCCTTTTGATCAGCACACCCACAGAATCTAGATTTCTAAAGGCAGGTGTTATGAGAATTGCAGGATAGAATTGTTCTTTAAATCATGAGAATTCTGATCCGTTGGAGAGCTAGATTAAATAAAAAAGTTTGAAAATTAATCTTCCTATTGTGTCACTGCAGGGTAAATATTCTTTCCAGTCTTACTTTCAATCTGAAAATTTCTGAAATGGTTCACAAAGCACCACAGAGACCACTCAGCCTGCAATGGGAAACTTTCCTTTCTCCTGTCACTTCTAAAGCTTGGCTCTGTCCTGCAAGGAAAATCCCAGCTCTTCCATGGCACTGCCTACGAGATATTGGTCACCAGATTTCTCTTCTCTACCCAACTTGGGAGCATCAGGTATTCCCACCCCTGAGCACTGCTCAGGTCCTCTCAGAGAAGATATCTGCCCCTTCCCCCGAGTAATCCAGAATGCAGGAGCCAGAATGGTGCCCTCCTCATGGCCTTCTTCTCACCTGCAAAAGTTGCAGCAACAGAGTATAACAGAGTATATTCCTGCAGTGAGCTAAATGTTCACCACCCAAACAAGCAGAGAAAAGACAGGATATGGTTAACATGAGGAATAATTGAAGAGCAACTTGGGTTTTTCTTTGAGACAGTCTTTTTCGTTTACACAGGCTGTAGAAAACTCAAGTTTTTTTGAGTACAGTTGTTTTTAAAAATCAGGAGGCATTTTCTTTGCTCAAAATTCAAAGAGGTATTTAATTGCACTAAGTACAAACACACTAAACATGCTTTTTGTGCTTTATTAAGCAAGCTGCTTCTACTGTCACTATGCCTGGTCCTATCTTACCGTTACCTTTCCCCAGTTACTCACTAGTGCTGTGTGAACATGCAGATACATCCATTTACTAAAACAAAATGCAACAAAGCCGTTACTCAACTTTGGATCAGCTTGAACTGACAGTGGTGCCACACATTACACCAGGAACTACCTTTAAGTATTCTCAAGAAAATACAATTAAATTAAACAACACAACTAGAAAAAAAAATTAAGCAGGTCCTATAAGAGCATTCAGACAAGAACTTAATACCTCATTTCTTTTCAGGTTACCATTTGTTTTGCACTACATTTAAATACTGAAAAATGCTGGCAGGAAAAAGGTCCATTATTCTAGTGTTTCTCTAGGCACCATAAGACAGGCATTCTGCAGCAGAACTTCTGCCGAGGTAGGCTCTGGTGACAGAATGCATTTAGAAACGTTGGCCAGATGGTGGCACAGTAAATGCCCTTCTTTTGAAGGGCTGTACATGTCTGTTAGAAAAATTTCTTGTTCCATATGCATGTGGAGGATACACATACACACACAGAGAACAACCACCTCCCAAAACACATCAGCGGAGTATTTACTACCAAATCCAGAAGGAGTTTGTTATTCTAACATTGTCCCTATTAATGAGAAAAATGTCACTATACAAAAGCTTTTTTTTTCCTTCTTATCAAATCGTTCAAACAGCTGACAACTAGCTTTTATAGATTGGAAAGTCAGATAGAATTCCGAATCTATTATTTTTCTAAAACCCCAGGGGTTAACTTATCACCTGAAAACCATTTTACATGGACAATTTTCCTTTCATGTGGAGTGTCAGAACATACCCTAGATGGAAATCTAAAATAAATTATATGGAATACTGCCTTCTTTGTGCGAAAATTTATTGGTCCCACACTACAATAATTTTGAAAATTGTATCCCTTAAGCTACAGTGTTGAGATATTATTAACTGCTTGAACTGAAAGAGCAGGTCTGATTGGCTGTTATAAAGTCTACAGACAGACACTAATTTCTATTAAAACACATGCTTAAATGAAGCTGTTTTCCACCATTCCAAACTGCCAACTTTATTTTCTTCCAGAATACACTGCCCATTTTTTTACCATCATCTTCAGTATGCACTGTCACCTCAGTAAAACCATTCCAGAAGGTAAGAGTACATCTAAGCTCCTGTTAATGTGGTTGCCTGAGACTATCACACCCAAGAGAGAGGGGATGAGAGAGATCCACTTGTACCTCTTATCTTCCTAACGCAGGTTATTTTCCTCACTAAGCAAGCCTCCAGTCTCCAAAATGCATCTCTGGGATATATCACAAGACAAGCAGACCTATTTCGTGGCTGACACTTTCTTAATCACTTCTACTGCCATATTTTTGAAATAAAATTATTTGATGTGCTGATTCTTTGGTCAATGCGCCTTTTATATCTGTTAGTACAATTTTTAAAAACCAAACTGACCTCAGAGCCTAAAATCTTTATCACTGAGGAGATACTGAAAATGTTAATGATCCAGCTGCAAGGTGACCATTCCTTGAATAGAAATTCCCAACTAGACAGAAAAACCTTCTCTGGGTGTAACACTTAAATCATAAGAATGGAGTTCTGCAGTAAAGTAAGTTTATTTCCTGCACCCAGGAACCTAACACGTCTGTACTACAATAGCTAAAATATTACAGCACAACAGAAAAAAATTCAGAATCCTAGTAATGAACTGTACTGCCTCATTTTTATTCACATAAATTAATAGCCTTTACAAGATCAGCAATTAGATGACTAATGCATTGAAGATAATTTATTAATCTAGAGCTAAATGTCTACTGAAATAAAAATAACATTTTAGAGAACTCGTGAAATGAGCTGAAACAACTAGGATAAAACAGCATATACAGCTTTGAAACACTTGCTTTTTGTTTTGCCCAAGCATCTCAGTTGGTCAGTCATGGCCCATGTCAAGGCAAAAATTTTAGAAGAATGAACTTAATCAAAAAGATAACTCGAGGAAACTTTGAGACAGTAAAAGTAGTATCAATGTCTATTTTAATTATATCCCACTATTGATTAAAGTGACTAGAGCAAGTTAGCAGGACTTTTTCTGTCTCACTTGAACAATGGGAATTCTCTCACATCATAAATTCATAGTACTGAAGATAAGGAAAAGTGCCAAGTTTGGAGTTTTCCACTTATACTGATAAATATTCTGAGTACTTTTAAGTGCTTAAGCTGTTGAGATAAATGTTTTAATGTTTCTATAAATTATAACAATTAGCTCAAAAGAAGAAGTCCATAATTCCCTAGTGGGTACAACTGATAAAGCCCAAATCCAGCTGGAAGTGTGATCAGGTATCAACATGCAGCAGCTTAAAAAAAGTTACACAAGCTGACCTTAATATGTGTGAATATCAGGTTTCCACTGTAGAAATATATATTTTTCAATATCCTTTTCTGAGCAGAAATCATGTCATTTATATGCAAATCAGACTATATTCTGCAGCTGATTCTTCTGTGCTGAAGCCATGGGAATTATTTGCACTTAATAAAGCCTCATAAATAGGTTTTGCCTCTAAATGGGTGGGGAAACAGCAAATATATCACAGACATTTACAGTTACAAGCATCTTTTTATTTTGAAAGTTATATGCATCCTTTAGTAGGAAGTTTCACGGTTAAAAAAAACTGTTTCATTTTTATAAACAAAATACCCTTGCAGCCTTCAAAACAAAATATTTTGCCTTATTCCTTATGCTCAGCTATCTAAAATGCAGAAATTGCCATCTAACATCAATCAAAAAGACAGTTTGCTTCATCATTACATGCTGGCTCCATGCGGTATATGTTAAATACACAAAGAAATTCCTACCTATGGTATCTAGGCACTCTTTATTTGAAAGGACCTGTACCTCTATACCTTCCTTATACAAAGTATGTCTACTCAGTACCATCTACTACATTTCTGCAAAATAGAAACACACTTTCACACACCACCAACTAGATATCCTCTCAAGTCCTGGCACATGGAAACCATCCATTCAAAAAGTACAGGAGGGAAGAGTCAGGATTACTCAAAGCATGCTCCACAAGATCAGCATCAAAGTATAGAGTTTCAGTGTGGTAGGTAACATGCTAGAGCAGACTGGGAAACAACTCTCTCTACTGGTATAAACTGTCTGAATTGGGACACTTGCTAAGAGCAGGACGTCGTGCAGACTGCAGGTTAACAAAGCACAGCTTTTCCAGTCCCTTTACAACCAGCGGGAATAACAACAGCGGTCAGCACTGCCTAGAGACAGGCAATAAAAGGGCCTCGAGCGTCTCTGTTGCTGCTGAAGGGACAGTCCTTATGCCAGCCCATCCCACCTGAAACACCTGTTGAGAGCGCATGGAGACCAAAAGTACAACACTGGGAGAAAAGTGAAGGCTTAAACAGATACACACACCTTAAGATCACACACTTTTCAAGAACAAATGCACAAGACCATAGCTCAGCCAGGTCCTCATCTCTGCTGAACAGTGGCAGCCAATAAACCCCTACTCTTTTTCTATCCAACTGTTTTCAGTCAAGCTGAACTTCATCACTTAAAACACTGCATGTGCCTCAGTTTATTCTCATGTAAGTCTTTCTTAACTTCAGTATGTTGTTAGCCCTCTGCAGGAAGTGAATTCTGCTGTGGTTAGTATCTTCTTCTGTATTTCCTTGTTAAGCAAAGGAGCTAAGAAAAAAACCCAGGCATTCCTGGATCTCATATCAGGGATATAATCTACAGATTCTGGCAGTAAAACAATTATACATGATACCGCTCTTTTGCTTCTACATAAAAAGCACAAGGGGTGACATAAAGAGCTAATGTAGGACACTCTTCTTTTTAGAAGAGGTACCTCTGATACATTCATAATGATGCCTTAGAGTCATCTCATTTGTGCTCTACAAAAGGACTGATTTTAACTATTTTGTGCATATTGTTTTCATAAGGTGACTTCTGTTCACTCTTTACCATTATTCTGAGTGCCTTTAAAAGCACCAACTTTTATACCTCTGTGAAGACATTTTTAAGTAAAAATACATCCAAATATAAAGAGTTTGACTTGTTGCAACTGCTATTTAACCATTACTGTAAAGTTTAGCTCATTAAAATCTTCAAATACACAAAGTCGACATAATTAAAATGTGCACAAGACATACTGCATACAATTAAAATTATGTTACAATACATTTACAGTATTCTATATGCTATAAACGTACCTAATACACAAATGTGTCTGGCAACATGTTTAAACACTATACTTATTTTTCCTCTAACAATTTTTGAAGATCATGGGTTTTGAGTGGATATTGCATTTTCTTCAGGCACAGATACGGTCGACCTCGGTTTATATTCTGAAATCAATATGTGTGATAGGACAAGGAAGAATATATGGAAGTTGAAGTTAAATTAAAAGCAGGTACAAGCATGTATTTTATTATGGAGAATCAGACAAGTAAAATAGTAAAATCTGACTTCTTGTCACAATGAATTTTCTTTCACTATTCCATTATAGGAAATAGTATTTTTATAAATAAATGTTACAGAATCATTCCCAGACTAAAGTCTGTGGCATCCTGCTGTATCCTCAAAGAATTACTTACACAATCCCACGGACTGAAACTCAAGCCACTCACTTAATGTTACAACTCTATGCAGAATTAAAAATAAGGATAATTTTAGACTCTAATAATGTTTTTATGTATTTTAGTCTATATTTTATTTATTCAAAAGCGCTTAGTGAAATTGTCTGAAGTTATCCTGTTGAATTTCATTAGCCTGTTTTATCATCTGGACAGCATCTTTTGTTGTTTTATTCACCTTAGGAAAGTTAGATCTTTATGTGGATAAAAGAACTCGGGTGTCTCATGTGCTAAGAAGGGCAATATCCCGGGCAATAGCCTGGCTGTGAATTGTCAGCACACCATACAGCTGTATATGGTCACCTTTATCACATGTAATTTGATAAGTTCAATCAGAGAGCAATTCAACATACTTAGAACCTGAATCATCTTCTGACAGCATCTGCCTCTTTCTAGTGACTAGAGAGGGAGTCCAGATAAACCAGTCTTATCACTTATGCTGATTTAGTTAAATGACTAAAATTACAGCTCTTCATAACTATGTCTATACTTACCTTCTGAGGCATGACCTGGGAGTTTGGTCCCCTGGTTATTATATAAAGCATCAGTGGAGAAACATCACTGTGGCTGCCTGGGTGCCATATGCTTTCCATGGAAATCAGAAGATGGCAATGGACAGGAGGTAAACTGCATTTTTAAATTTTCCCATGACATGGAACTGAGAGGTGACTAGGTGCACATGCCTAGGACTGCTGGGCTAAACACAGCAGTAGTACATTAATTCTGAGTTGACTCAGTTTGGAAGTTTGATTAAAAAACCAATTCAGATTTGACTAGGCTTTTCTAATTCTGCAGACAATTTGCTCTTCCTGCCTGTATTTGTTTTGAAGTATAGTCACTGTGTATCTACAGTTAATTGTTGCCATAGAGACCTGCTATGAGCATTGCTTTTGATCTTTCAATTATTATGATTTGAAAAATGAAACAATAACAAATGCTACCATATGAAATCATTCCTTCTCCTGAGATACACAACATTTCTACGCATAAGTTCTAAAAGTGATTTAGATTTTAAAGACTCATAGAGCTAATCTGAATAGTGAAATGAAAAAATGGCCAAATAAAGCATTTATCTCTAAAAAAATGTTCTTGCATCAGAGGTTTGATACTACTGTAAAGACACTGCAGTATTGAAATACTTATATTCCAAAACGTGAAATGTTGTAATTTTCCATGGGGGACATGGGATGCTGATTTTTTGTGAAAAACAGAGACCAGAAACAATCTTACAGAACATCTGTATGAATAGTCTTGAAAGTACTGAAATGCATTTGTTTTAATGTGTTCTGAGAATGGATCAAATTGCATATTAAAGCCTTTTAAAAATCAAAAAGAAAAAATTTGAATACAGCATCAGAAAATTACTCAGCCTGAATCTTGAAGAAACCCAACTACTACTGAACTCCTGCACTGGGGAAAACTGAGAAGAAAATAAAATACATGCCTGTGAGGACAATTTTCTTTGAAGTAATAGTCTAAATATAAACCCACTCCTATAAACTAAATAAAAACAAGTGGTTATATTTGGACTATAAAAAAACGAAGCAAAACCAGAATAATGTCAATTACTTTTTAGACATTATAAAAACTACTAATATATTTCACAGGAAAATGGAAATACACTTTCAGTATACAAATGGGGCCAACAAAGATCTTGAAATGATACTTCCTTAGTACAGAGAAATAAATAGAAACTTATTAATTTTTATGAAGCCCAGTAAACTTCCACTATTCACTAGCTCACAGTTCAGAACCTTTAGAAGGAACTTCATGCAGACTAGCAGGAAGAAATGCAGCATCTACCACCTGAAGCAACCCTGGCTGGCAGATGAGGCCTGAGCAACCAACAGATAAGGGAAATTAGGCAAAATTGCAAATTGTATAATCACAAGACTATATAAATGATATAAATTATATAATCAAGATTATCTTAATTGTTTCCTTCCTCTCCTGTTTTCCAAGTTTGACGTTCAGCTTTGTGTTGCTGGGTAAAAACTTGTGTCAGACTTGAAGAAACCGAGGAGCTGCTCAGCTGGTTGCTTCAGGCTAAAACTCCAGGGAAATGCAGGATACAAAGGAAATTACAGAATGCTATGTAAGAACTATAAATTGAAAAAAAAAAAAATTGTGCATTTCAAGCAGCAGGGAGAAGGTCAGGTTCTTAAACATCAGCATCAAGTACAAGAACTATAAATTGAAAATTAACTAGGTTGGAAAAGACCTTTGAGATCATCAAGTCCGATCTACTACCTAACACCATCTCATCAACTAAACCATGGCACTCTGTGCCACATCCAGTCTTTTTTTAAACATTTCCAGGGACAGTGACTCCACCACCTCCAAGGGCAGCCCATTCAAATGGCCAATCACTCTTCCTGTGAAGAATTTTTTCCTAATATTTAGATGCCCTAGAGGACCTGGAACATCTCCATCGGAGAGACCTGTGCTCCTCTGGTATGGTAGATGGAGCCATGAGAAGATTCTCTGGGGAATCTAAAATAACATTTTTCACTCTGTATTCTTAAATCTTACCCTGACACAGAACTGGAAAGTGCACATGACTAGGACTGCTAGGCTAAACACAGCTGCATTACACCAGTTTGGAAGCTTAATGTGAAAAAAAAAAAAAGTCAGACAAAAAGAAATATGACTTACTACTAACTTCCAGATGTAATAAAATACTTGAGGTGCAGCAAAGTGAGTTATAAGCTTGGGGGTGCTGGAATTTGCATAGTCAAAAACATATCAAGGAGTGAGTATTAAGGCTGCTTATGGTATGCCATTCCTTCACATGGAGAAAGGGTTATACCACCAGAAAGTGAGTCGAAAGCATAGGGAAACACTGGAGTCTCATACAACGTTACTGGCTCAGAAAATTGCCGGCCGGTAGCACAGAAAAACACAGTTGTGCTTGGTTGCACCACAAACAATGTTGCAAGAACAGACAGCTAATGTTCCATGTGTGATTTTAACATTTTAATTCCACATACATTGAATAAGTAACAGTAAAAATTAACATTCTTTTGGATTTTAGGCAATACCATATATTGTGCTAACTACTGAACTTGGAGGGTCTACTTTTCAAACACTAACGCTTCAAGAAGATATCCAAATCCAATGCTTGGTGCCTAAATCTGTATTAGGATACAAATGTCCATTTTATGACCTTGGGTGGGAAAATGAACAGTCAAACAGAGTTTTAGAATATTCTTTACAGACATTTAACAAATGGGTTTCTGAGAATCTGGAAACATATTTACTTGAGGCTGCAATTTTATTAACAAGCTGATAGCACTGTCAAAAGAAGTATCAAGAATCTAGAGTATTTTACTATTCTATAACTATTTACATTTGTAAATCTAGTTATTTTACAGAACCAGCACTAGAGAAACTGAAAGGCAACCCCAAAAAGCATTAAGGAATTTTCAAGCAAAGAGGCTTTTGTTCACTTAAAGAGCACTTGTGGATCAGGGCAACATATTCCTACAAACCCCTTATTTTCCCTTGTGGGATTTTCTGCCATCTATAAAAGCACCTTCAGTTGGTGAACTATTCCCCTTTGACATGTGCCAATATTTTTCCATATAATCCTACAAACAGCAGGTTCAACAAACAAATATTTATGTATTTCCCAAAATATTATACTAGAATTCTATAAATTAGACACTGGTTTTGTTACTATCTACTCTATGAAGCAATTCAGCTATTGGTAAATAGGTAGAGAAATCAAATTAACTGAAAACTTCACTCTGTAAAACTGACTGTAAATTTTTTCTGCAGCACTTACAATGTATTTTGTTCATATGTTTTACAAAATACCATCAAATATTCCAAGAAAGGGCTTGACATCACTGATTTCATCATCAAGAGCATATCTAAAGAAGATTAAGGAAACAAACAAATTAGGTATAGCACATCAAAAAAGTATGAAATCAGGAACACTATATAAAGTATAGACAAGAGAAACCCAGACAAGCAAAGTAATTTGAGATAATTTAGATAATTCTCTGTGTGTAATTTCCTTTTTAAGAATAGGTAGTTGTTACCACTATTGTGAAAATGAAACTTTTCAAAAGCCAATATTATAATTTAACACATTGCCTAAAGGTCTGTGTTCCATGAAGAACTAAGCACTGCTAAGGCTGAGGCAACAGAAAACTACATGTAACTGTTTATTACCTGAGCTCCACTTCTTTTTCCTGTTCTTTTGTGAAAACAAAAAAATCCTCTTTCCTAGTGAATTTAGAAGAGTCTGAGATGGGAGAAGACAGTATGTTTTTCAGCTCTTGAGAAGGATTTGAATGATTTTTTTCTTGAAAACTGAGCTGCAACATAGAAGTTAAAAAGTGTAAATGGATAAAACAACTAATGGAAAGAGAAACTTCCAGATTGTTGTAGAATTTAGTACAGGTATTGAATTGATATTCTGGTATTTGACAAATACCAAGCATATGACAAATATAATTGCATACTAAACGGGAAAACTATCAAATTGAGTTCAAATAATTTTGAAATCATGCTATATAAAGTAAATTCATGTCCTATTTCTTTGTACCAAGAATATCACACTGAACACAGGATGCATGTGGGTTCAGAAATTCAGGATGTCCAAACTGATTCATAAGTCAGATACAGCAAACATGTTTACACATTAAATACTCTAATGATAGAAAATTCTGTTACCAATATATTTTTACTCACCGAAGTAATATTTCCATTCTGTACAGATGAATTCACTTTTGATGTGCTACTGACCACAGAAACACCCAAGTTCTCAGTATTGGTCTCATCTTCTACTGTGCATAACCTGAAAACACCAAGTTAACTAATTTCAGTATTTTTACAGAAGTGAAGAATTATTTGCTTTTAATTCAGATTATTCTACTTATTTCCCTGCCCACTTAAATTAAAGGAAAAAAACCAAACAACTAATTTAACAACTCATACCTTTTAAACATTGAAATTTCACTCACTTTTATGAGTGAACAACCTTCTATATATTTAATTATACAGCTACGCATGAAACGCAGACAATATTTTAAAATTAAAAAAATTGTAATAAATTATGTAACTCTTACTGTTTTGAAAGGTTATTTGTGGCTTTATGTCTTGTATACCGGCAAAGGGGTTCACACTCATCTAGAATTTGAAGGCAGGTATTTCCATGTTCCATGTAAACATTAAAGTTTTAAAAACAGAGTTAAAAAGAAGCTAAACCCCCTTGTAAATATGACACATTATATGATAAATAATAGTTTGAAAATTACTCTAATTTCTCAACACTTGAAATATTTCTTTTGGGAGCTATGGGCTAATTTAAAGATAAGCAGAGATATGGAGTTAGATAAAATAGCAATGATGCAGTTGCAGGCCATGAAAACATTTTTAATTGCAACTTTCTCAACTCTCCCTTCTGTATTAAATTTTTCACAATATATGACATTCAAGACAGAGTATTAAACCTGGCAGCAAGTCAATTACCAAAAATTTCAGGTAGTTCTATCCATTGTATACTGTAATTATTTATTCTCAAGTAATGTCCTGTAGAATAATTTGTATGCAGGAAACAAAGAAGTGTGTTGAAATAACCTTACCTAATTCTCTACTGACAAAGTTACTTGCAAATACTAAATTCTCATCATCAATATCATCCCAAATATCATCTCTCATTTCCAAGTCCACATCCAAAGCATCTGAAAAACAAGATCTGCTTTTATCTGTATCACTAAACTTATTCATTAAAGATTTTTAACATATTTTTATGTCATTGTCTCTTGACTCTTCTCATTCACAAAACACTGAGGGTTTCCAAGAGAGAGTTGTAATTTATTTGTTGTAGACAAACACAACAAAAACTGTTTTATGTTTTACAACTAGTTGTTCCATTCTATGGAAAGGAAATAGTCACATATGCTCTTTCCTCAGCGTTATTTTGAGAAAAATTTTCAGTGTAGATTCTAGAAAAACAAGCCTTATAAAAATTACTTACATTTCATTCTTTCCCTTTGTTAGAAGCACAGTTTGATTCTAAATTTAGTACTTCTAATTCAGTGCTTCTCTCCACAGTTTTCCAACACTGAATGCTGTCTTCCTCCCACACATCTAATGCCTAAGAACTTGCCATGACAAACACATTTTCATACGTTTAGGTTACTACAATTTCACAGTATATTATTAACTACCTATTTTTTGTTGTTGTATGGAACAGAAAGATAACATATTACAGATGCAGTTAACCCTACAAAAATCATATGAACAGATGCCTTACTTTTTATTTTTTGGTGCATTTTTTTAAATGCAGCCTGTCCAATCAATGCCCAAGGTTATCCATTCTGCCGCTATTCAATGGAGATGGGATTTAGTCAGCAGTATCTACTATATCCCCCTTGGTCCTGTGTGATTTGCCTCAAGATATTCTTAAGTATAGACTACAGCGATAGTGGAATAGCCATCTCTCTCTTTCCATGACTTTATTCTTTTAATACAGTCATACCATACACTAACTGCCCACCCTCACAGCAACTGATGATATGACTATGCAACAGTCTTCCATCTTAAGACTGGATAACAGCAGCCAAATGAGTATGGCAGAAAAATATGAAGCATTAATTAAAATAAATAAATTTACAATCCCATCATCAAAATATTGCATAAAAATGAAATTATAGAATCATAGAATGGTTTGGGTGGGAAGGGACTTTAAAATATTCCAGTTCCTCCTGCCATGGGGAGGGGAGAGGTCCCCTAGACACAGGTTGTTCAAAGCCCCATCCAACTTGGCCTTGAACACTTCCAGGAATAGGGCATCCACAACTTTTCTGGGCAACTTGTTTCAGTGTCTCACCACCCTTATAGTTAAGAATTCCTTTCAAATGCCCAATCTAAACCTACTCTCAGTATAAAGCCATTACCCCTTGTCCAATCACTACATGCCTGTGTCCCTTTCCAGCTCTCTTGTTGCCCCTTTAAGTGCTGGAGGGCCTCTAAGTTCTCTCCAGACCCTTCTCTTCTCCAGGCTGAACAGCCCCAACTCTCTCAGGCTGTCTGCATAAGAGAGGTGCTCCAGCTCTCTCTTTGTGACCCTCCTCTTGACATCCTTCAGCAGGTGCACATTTTTCTTATATTGGCGGCCTCAGAACTGGATGCTGTGCAAGAGCTGCAGGAAGGGTCTCACAAGAAAAGAGAGGGAGAGTCACATCCTTCAACCTGCTGGCCACACTCCTTTTGATGCAGCCCAGGATTGGCTTTCTGGGCTGTGAGTGCACCTTGCTGATTATTGTTGTGCTTCTTGTCAACCAACACCCCCAGGTCCTTCTCCTCAGAGCTACTCTCAATCCATTCTCTGCCTAGCCCATGTGAGTACTTGGGATTGCCCTGACCCAGGTGCAGAACCTTGCACTTGTCCTTGTTCAACTTCATGAGGTTTGCAGAGGCCCACTATCTCTCAAGCCTCAGTGTCCCTCTGGTGGCATCCCTTCCCTCCAGTGTGTTGGCCACATCACATAGCCTGATGTCATCCTCACACTGGAAGAGGGCGCTCTCAATCCCCCTGTTCACTTTGCTGAAAAAAATGTCAAAATTACGCAGTATAGCTGCAAACACTTAAGGCAGTATAAACTAAAAAAGTGTCAATTCATTTCAGCACAGTGTTTCTTATATGTCTGAGTATGATCCAAACTGGAGTTTTTGCTTACTAGCCAAATTAATCAAACTCTGACTTACAACAATCTACTGTCACCAAATACAGTGGCAAAGGCATGCAGTGAGAACGCCATAGATACTGAACACCAACCTTTTAACACCAAATTTAAAAACAGTTATGGCCTTTAAAGTGGAAGAGAAAATTTTTTCAGATAGAGTTGTTTTACTAATAATGAAGTCAGCTACTGAGTGGTCACATTTTGCCAAATGCCAAACAAAAGCTCATGTTTCACTAACTTCTTTCAGCAGAAAGAGAAAAGAAAAAAAAATTATAAATATAGGAGTAAAATATCACCTGTATTACAAATGGCTTCAGGGAAAATACATTACAATATACCTTTCAGAAAGTATTTATAGATTTGGACCTTTATATATTTGACAGAATAATTACGACTTTCTTTGAAATATTTAAATGTTTAGATCTACATTAGAAATTCTTGTAGATACTAGAACAAAAGCCAATTAAGGCCACTACAATTTCCTATACATTCAGTATTCCATGATGCTATACTGGTTGCTGTAGTGATTTCAGTTTCCCAGCATGTGAAGATCAAAACAATGAAAATTGTAATTTCAAATATTAGCAATAACTTACTATTCTTCCTGTAATTCCAGGACTGCAGTTGTTTCTGAGATACTCCTAAGCTATTAATATTGTCTACCTGGTGCACTGAAGGGGATGAACATGACTGTTTATCAACAGACCTACTAAAAAAGAAGTAAAAAAAATCAGTTGCAAAAAAAAAAAGTTGCAGAAAGTTGCAAAATAACTTCATTCACAAAACAATTCTTAGTAATTACAACTAAGTTCACTGTCTAAAATAAGACAGATTTCATTTTTATTGCATATATTAACCAATACCTTGGCAATGCTGGCAATGAAGATTTAGGTGTAAAAACAAATTGTTTCAGATCCACATTTTGAGCTTGATTTAACATCTGCATCTAAAAGGAGCAGAATATTTTAACGTTTAAGATATAAACATATTGAGAACAGCTATTTTTTTAAACAAGCTTAATGACATCATTAACAATGTATCAAGTCAGCATAATATTTAAATTCTTTGATGTCTCCTTATCTAATGCAATCAGTTAAAAGGGTTTGAATTAGGTGCTTCTAGTGGAGCTATCCAAACACCCTGGCAAAGCTGGACTGGTTAACTCTGATCTGTATTAGCTATAGTCTAAATAATCCTCTATTGCAAACAAATAAATAAAACTGAGGAGGAAACAAAATCTTCCAATATCTTAAATGTCATTCTTGCTGCAGGAAGACCTAGTTTAACACTATATTTAAAGGGGTAAAGTGCAAGCCTTGAAATCTTTCAGAGGTTAAAAAAAAATATGGATGGCTTTCTAACAAAAGTGGATCTACCTGCCAGTAAAGAGAGATCTCTTAGTAGCATGACTAATAAATACCACTGTTTGATTTATTCAAGTAGTATTTTGCCAAAACCAAGGCACAATAGAGTACCTTTCAATGATGCCTTCAAACCTCACCCATCACAATCTATAAAATACTATAAAAGGAAAAACACAATACATCCACAAAAGTGGATCATTGGAAGTGTTCCAAAGTGCAACAGAACCTCTTAGTGATTCCTGAACCTTTGTACTTATTTGCTTTTTGCACTCCACACAGAAAAGACATACTCAGGTGTTCATATTTAGTTATAAAATTCTCTCTGCAAACAACACACACAAATACATAACAGATTTATTTTAATCTATTAAATGGCCGTATTAACCTTTAGCCGTTTTACTGGGGGTATAGAGGAAGCTGAGTTCCTGCTCCTTAAATCAGCCAGGTACGAAGAAAAGTTTGTATCGCTGTGCATCAGTGATTTTGGAGGTACTCCAGTTTTACCTGAGAAAATTAAGTAAAATAATCTTCAGGTTAGTTTATAAGGGAAAAAAATCTTAATTCTTTTCAAATCAATGGAAAACTTGCCACTAAGCTTAATATCTTCTATTAGAAGATCCTAAAAGATTCAACATGCTAATTAAAAGTGTAACACACCAATATTTATATAAAAGTGTAGCAAGCTTGACATTGTTCATAAATGATATGCTAGATGGTATGAAAAATATTTTTAATTAATGTAGTGCCTATAAAGTGTTATTGACAAGGATTTTTATAATTGCTTTTATGGTTGCATCATAGCAAAAACTCAAGCCTGATTTTCTTGCTTGTGTTGCTCCTTTTAATGTAGCCATTTGAGGGAAGGAAGCTATTCTAAATCATATTTGTCCAAAAATATCAAAAATGGTAGCTTTACTGAAACTCACAGCAGTCATGCCCACACACATCTTTATTTTTACAGCGATGGTTGCATTCTCTGTTTCCATATTTCTTGTAAGCAATCTCTTGTTTAGATCTGCCTCCTAGATAAACATAATACAAAAATTCAATCAGTAACACTAGATAAAAAACACCCATGATTTTTCTTACTTTCCAAATCATCACAGAATTGCACTGTAGCACTTGACAAGCAGAAGCAGCACATTGTATTTTTATTACCTTTGAGAAAGAAACAGCAGGGCTAAATAAAGATCTAGCTCCCTACTGAAAGCAAAATTCAATTTTCTGTTGACTTTGGAATTAGCCAGATACTGTGATCTGACCATTTACCTGTATCTACTTTTGCTGCTGGCAGACTTTGTGGTGAGCCACAACATACATCAAGCATAGACTTAGCTTTCAGTTTTTGATTTGTAGCCACCTTACGTCCCTCTGTCTTCGGTGTTAAGTAAAAGGCTGTATATGCTTGCTGTATATCAAGGCCAACTTTAAAAAAAAAATAAAAAAAAATTAATACAGCTCTAAACTTTTTCTAAACTACTGATTACCTTCAGTCTTCTAAAGTGTTTACAAAAACAGAAATGTTATTCAAAGAGCATGGAAATTTGTTAAGATAATGTGCCACTAAAAGAAAACTATTATACGAACAGATTCAAATGCCAAACATTTTCAGAATCAAAGACATATTTACTAGAAGAACAAAATTAGTCCCTTTAACTGAATGTTTCTTCATTGTTTTAAAACTACATTTGTCTATGTCTTTGCACTGCCAATATAATTTTAAATTTTAAATTGTATTATAGTCTGTGCCCATGAATAGCAGCAGCTCAGTATAAAGGCATAAAATTAATATATTGATAGCCCTTTTTTAAGTTGAATGCTAATAATGGTTCTATTTTTAATTAAACCAAGATTCATATGAGACCAAGAGACACCATTTGTTAAAGAGATTACTTTTTTCTTTTATTGAGGAAATAAAGTTTGCTGGAAATACTGCTGGAGAACTGGACTGGCTTTAAAAAAATGTGAGATTTCCTTCAAATCTGAAACAGAAGCAGACTTCAAAATAACTAGTGACTAGGAACACCTGGTTTTAGTCTAATTTCACTATTACCAGTTTCAGGCAAATTAACTGTTGAGTTTAGTAAAACTCAGTACAACATGTGGATACTCAAGTAGTAAATTAAAGAAGAATTTTTTTTCATTAGGAAACCTTTCTTTTTCCACAGCCACAGGTTTGGCCATAGACATATAGATTATTCCTGGCTTATTACTGTAATAATCTCAATATTCAATGTTTATCACAGAAGCATTAACTCCCACTTCATCTAACACACAGCAACCTTCTTTACCAGTGGGGCATGAAGACAGAATTTAAGGAGAGAGTCTATTTTTAAGTTGTATTTCAAAGTTCTGTGTTTCAAGGTCATAATGGTCTTTCCTCACCTATCATTCCAATTGTATGGAAATTGACACTGAGGGAACAATATTTAAATCTGCACAAGTTAAGGCACAAAATTTTCAACTGTAGAAATTTCTTGCTACTGGAGATTAATCCACCCAGCATTAACAATCTGTCAAGCTGATAGTTATCCCTACTGAAAGTTAACTCCAAAAAGGAATTCTAATCTCTATCAACAGAGCAAAATACTGTCTTCTAGTAAGAGTTTTGATGTTTCTGAGTTCTTTACTATGGTGGTAAATGAAATAAGAAAGTAAGTAATCAGGACTGGTAGTATGCGAGTAAAACATATGTAATAGAGTTTTGCTTCCAGACCAGCTCATTTTATTAAATTTTTGGCTTGATACAAAGCGTTTTAATAATTTATTCAGAATTCTTATGCAGTTGTTTTTTAATTCAAAGCTTACCACAACCTACCATAATCAGAACTAATTAGATTTATATAAATGTCTTCTGATTTAAGAGCTCTTTTCACTTCAATTTTCTTCATCCAATTTCCAGTTTTCAGCAGCACAGAATCCCTGTAATGCATCAGTAAAATTTTGTTAGACACAGACAATGAAAACAAGACTACATACTGTGGTATCTGTAACCAAGTGAAAGAGACTGTATTTGGTCTCAGTTCTTCAGGTTTGCTTGCCAAATGGCTTAAGAATAACCTTCCAATAATAGATGATTTATGGTCATAAGACAGCCAGGATCCCACAGATCAGTTTAAGTTGTGCCAGAAGTGCCAGACTTTGGCCAGAATTCTCATGAAGGTCAAAAAGTTGGAAAAGATCTTGTTTCTCTTTTCCCATTTGTTCCAAGCATCTTTTAGCCAAATGGAGAATTTAACTACATCTCTGAGAGAAAAAACAATTTTAAAAATGTAATTAAAGAAATACAGCTAACAGAAGTAAGTAACAACTGGTGAATGCATGTTTTTAATGGGTATTTTGCTTGTTTTATTATGGAAATCGTCATAATTTTCCCATATGACATCAATGTGCTACAGATAAATAACACATACTCTCTGCACTGACACGCACACTGGCATGTTTTTGGGGTCTCTGAATCTTATGAAGCATTTTAAATTACAACAAAAACTAGGAAATGCTGTAGGATAAAGAATAATTTTTTACTATTAAGAATCAGTAGGAAGTATTGTGGAAACTGCAAGTCACAGAACAAATTAAGATCCAACACCCTAAAAAGATATGAGGCAAAAGCCCTGGGCATACATACATAATTTTCTGATTAAAAATGACTTGGTTGTCAGCATCTCCTATGACCAGTGTAACATAGTGAAAGTCTGTCGCTGTTCTCTTCGTCTGTAGTTGCTCGTAGTTTGTTAATTTGATGGTTACTAAGATTTCAGCCAATGTATCACTGTATTTTGGAAGCTATGAACAAGGATATAAAAGACAACTGCTAAAATGCACAAAGAAGTATATGTATGTTTCCATAATTTTCTAACTGTTGATCAAGTGGAAAAGCTCAGTTCAAGCAATTTGAATTTGTGGTACAATTTTCATTTCTTGTCCTGAGGCACTATTATACAGCTCTAACTTGCTGTTATATCCTAAGTTTGATGAAGTATTGAGAATAAAAGACAAATGCAAAGAGAAATATGCAATAAGAAAACTTGTTATATAGAAATTATATTTTGGCATCTCAACATTCCTCAACAAACTATTTATAATTGTTAAATCTTTGTTCTGAGAATTAAACTATTCATCTGGTGTTATGTCAAATGAAAAGCTAAACTAGAACCAATTGTTTCAACAACAGTATTTCACAAATCCATTGAGGTTTTTAACTTCAAAGGTATCTTCATTTGTACCAACTTTAAGCTTATTTTTCAAATTTTGCATTTTAGAAAGGCAGAGTGGCTATGTGACTAATTTAAAGACAAAACGCATATCAGAATCTTGAAGTTTTTGATTACATGTGGAATTGCACCCTTCCTTTGAAAGGGCACCAGGTAGGTTAATATTATAATTTACTCTTTCTCTATATTTCTTTGAGTCAGTACTTGCTCTTTCATTTAATAATACCAGCATAAAGAACATAAAATAAATAGAAAAGTATTTACCTGTTCAATGTCAAGTTCATATTTTGGAAGGTGGAAAACAGACTCTTTAATCTGGTTTCCAAAAGGAGGATGTCTGTTTAAAATCTGCAAAGATTGAATTTCATTTCTGATACATTCAACTGACCAGAGATGCCAAAGGAAATGTAAATCCAAGGAGTCCAAGTCACCTGAATAATTATGCTATGGTTCTCTACTGTCAGGGATGCAGACAACAGTAACACTACCAAAAGAGAATTCCAATACTTTTTCACGTTGCTACTGCTTCCGTTCAGGTAACAACAGGCAATGAACAAGACAATGACCTCAAAACCTGATTGCTCAGGTTTTATATGAGATGACTCTTGCATTTTCCCCTAACTTTAACTAAACAAAACGGATGACAGGAAAAACCACAAAAAAGGAGTAGAAATGAAAAATCAGACTTCTAAAGTCAAAACAGAAAATCCAAGTAAGGTGGATTTCCTTTATAAATCTATTACATCTTCTGGAACACTGGAATAACAGTTTCCTGAAAAAAGACACCAAGAGCCAACGACCTTGTCCTGTCATAAAAATCTAAGGAAGTGCTTTATAGATGATTTGGAAGAATTTTATTCTATCATTATTTCCAGCTAACAATAATGGAAATTTTGGATTCTCATAATTAACATATATTTACAATTTCTGTAAATATATGTTCCCTTTTATATTTTTTTCTAACACTGCTACAAGGGAAATTCATATTGTCCTTTGTTTCAAACCATGTTAATGACAAAATTTTGAAAAATTTGAGCAACTGCTTTCCAAAAATCAGTCAAATCAGCGAAATCATTCACAGTAAGTTTACTACAACAAAATATTACACATTTTCAAGGAAGAACAGCAGTAGTTACACACTTTTTAAAATTCACTGGTAAAAATGATTACACCATATACACCTCTGAATTTTGCTATGATCGTATAGCAGATATATATTAACCATACTGCTTTTACTGGTAACAGAATTAATACTCAATATTTTCCTTATCATATTTATCTGTGTAAAAATAATAAATTACCAATTCAAGTTCTCTTGCATTTATGTCTTCAATTTTTTTAAATGATGTCAGCCCAGCATTTACCATAGCATTTGAGAGTGATACACCTGTGAAAATTTAAAATTTTTATGATGTTAAAGGACAATCAATAGCCTCAAATTATTCTGAACAACTGCATTATAGCAGGTAAAACCAAAGCATAATTAATTTTATATTACATTTGACCCAGCTTTCTGCAAATCACTAAATTTCTTCTCAGTTGACTGAATATTTTATTATTTTATTTCATGTCTCCATTTGTAAAGAGAAAAAGAAATGCAATACAGATGAAACATGAAAATATCCAGTTTTTCAATATTGACAATTTTTAGTTATATTTTCCACAGTAAAACAGATTTTGGATCTTTCTGACAAGAATCAAGAAAGGTGTTCTGCATATATATGATGAAATAAAGCACACCACACAGCATTCATTGTCTCAGAATTTTTTTCCCCACCCAAATAATTATTTAACTATGTTAAAATAATAAGGATCAAAAAGATTTTGAGCAAGCAAATAATAAAATTCACTGCAGAAAAGAATCTTCTAGGAGTCCTTGCAGATTTAGCAAAAAATTTTCCTACAGCATATCTGCCAAAAAAAAGCAGACTGGCAGAGAATTCAACATATGATTTTATTCCTCTTTGTGATTCACAGTACTTCCAGTGAGATTTAGAGTCATCACATCATACGAAAAGGAATTTAACTGACTACAGGAATTTACACTATTACTAAAGGAATTTACAGCCTACTACAATAACTGCAATGATTTTAGCTAAAAAATAGTACCAAATACTTAGAATGAATATATGGATCCTTCTAATTCAATTCTGCAAAACAGTAAAAAGTTTCTCTAGAAACTTTTAGGTTTCCTCTTGAAGACATTAGAGCAATCTTATAAGAACAGACTCATTTCAACTCAGGAATTTAACAATTTCGAGAAAAAGAAGACCTTCTGTCCTTTTATGTCTATTTGGACACCTTTTGGGTCTGGCTTAGGGAAAGAATCTTTTACCATCTCCCCTCGCCTTTGCAAAAGCTCTGCAATCTAAAGACTGAAGATTTTCACATACTACTTTTGTAGCTAGAGCTGTTGCCCTGGTTCTTTGTAACTGAAGCTGAAGACTAGATCTTTAGTCATAATTCCTAAAATGGCAGAAGGATTTCCACCAATGAAGAAAATACCAGATATAAATAAGACTTTTTATCTTCATTTACAATTCTGACCAAAAAATAAACAGAGGTGGAAATCAAGTTGAACAAGAAGTAAACATGATAAAATCCTGTTTGGCAACTGATCATCATCCTGTCTGTCAGAACAAGCAAAGAGAAATCAAGCATACTATTCAGCAACAAGAGGGAGCATCATTATTGGACAAGAGTTGTAGAAATCCAGTAAGAATTCAACTGAATTATCAATTTCAGTAAGCCCAAGTGTCAGTTAAAGGACAGTCACTCTTATAAAGGAAATACTGATTACTAAGGCATTTTTAAGATTCAAACAATTGCATACTGAGAGAAGAGTTTGAAAATTAGGGATTTCTGGATACACCATGTGGTATCAGCAAATTTTTGTCAACTCAATTCATTTGACTTCTCAAAGACACAGAATAAGCTTAGCAGCCACAGACAGAGGTCAAGAAACAGACATCATACTATAGGCATCAATTCAGTATTTGATTTAGGAAAAGAGTGAATTGTCAGAACAATGCTCAAAAGAAACCTGTGAGGGCAACAAATGATACTTTGAAAGTTAGCACTTCTTAGTGACATATGCTGCAAGAGCTATGACAGCATAAGAAAAAAATATAAAAACAAAAAAAGGAAAATTGGACAGAGATGTGTATATATAGCACTTACATTATTAAAAAACTAAAGGTGACTTAATTCTATTGAATATAGTGTACAGGAAAGGATTTGTCTATACTGCAAGTCCTCTCATCCTAACTCTCTAGAAATGCTGAACATGAGGCAGGTCCCTCAGATGGCTGGGTCTACATCAGCACAGGTGTAGTAGTGGAAATGTGTTCCCACCACACTGTCTTGTGCTCAAGCTAACAAGCCCTGTCCCTTGCTTTAAACCCATACAAATGAAGCACCACAGCTTCTGCACTTGAGCTGGCGGGGCTGTAAACATACTGTACCACATGGATCTTCTGGTTTAGCCATTCTCTAATTGCAGATCTCTGTACTACATTGTTCAGTCCAGAGCATATGTGTCTTAAAAGAAGAAATACAGAGAACGCTGCAGTGAATTCTGAAAGCATGAAGGTATGTTAAGACCAGAGATCAAAGCAGGAAGCTATACTACTACCTCAAACAAGTATGACTACATTTTTATAGCACAGAGGACTCAAGAATTTCTGAACTCCTTTCAATAATTATGACAAGTCGGTACTTCCAGCTGTAAGTTCATCCAATAACAAGATACAGTGATAGGGAGAAGATCATTAGAAACTTTTGATCATCATGTGTATAAGAACCTCATGCACAATAAATTCACTTCTATTTCAGGATTCCTATCCATGTCAATGTGAATTAAAGGGCTTTCATGCATGTAGTAAGAGGAACTACAGTGACAGCTGCCTGGAAAGGAAAGCATAGCCTAGTCACAAGCATGCAATCACACAGATGTGGAAAATGCCTAAGATACTGAAATGAACATTAAGAAATAAGAACAATTCTGAAGTACTTTGAAAGCCTGAGGAAAATTACTAAACAGCTTACTTTTGTTATGACAGATGCTTCTGACAACTGTGGTGGGCAATTGTGGCAAATGAGTAATTAGGAGACTAATTCAATTATGTAAGCAGACGCCACAGAAACTAGGAGGCTAATTATGAGTTTTGATTCTCTATCAGATTACACTTTTATAATTTCTCTCTAGTACCTACCTATTTTTTCCAATTGTTTAGACACATGAAGTGAATTTTCCCAAAGTCTGCACCTGAAACACTTTGCTAAAATCAAAGAGTTTAATAAAGCAGAAAAGTTGTTCTTAGATGATGCCAGAAAGTCAGATAACCCTGTAAAAATAAGATTGACTTATATTAATCAAATAAAATGTAGCTCAGTTGTAAATTTACCAAAAAAAAGGATTAAATTTTACCATACATCTAGTAACTCTTAAGCCATTTCTAAATATTCTGCCAGTATCTTGTGTCAAAGTAAAGTCTTGAACAGGAATACATCCCAGCTGAGCCTGAATGAGACTGCAAAAAGAATGTTTTTGATATATAAGCCATACTATAAACAAAGTACGGCAACATTAAAAAAAAAGACATTCAGAATAGAAACAAAGAAATGCAAGCTCTGGTCCTCTGTAAAATGACAGAAATTTTAGCAGGGACTTCAACAGCCACAAAATAATAGTTTTGCAATAAAAAATAACAACACAATATATTTACCAGTTTATTTTCATTTCTCTTGTTTTTATCTTCCCCTCCATTGGAAACCTATGCATGAAACATACATATTTTATACAATTCATTTGATTTATTGCTAAAAAGATATTTTCATTTTTCAATGTATGTTTTGGTACCTAATAGTTATTTTGTCTTTGTCTTTATTCAAAGTGTTCAGTATTTTCTTTTCATTTGTTCTTAACTTGACATCCAGAAATTCTGCGCAGTTGGAGATCATTGTAATCTGCAACAATTAAAGTCTTTTTAGTAATCATTTTTATTTTCTATTTTTCCTATCACTTTTTCCAGCTTTTTTTTTAACACAAAGCTTTAAAACAATTTTATTGTCTACACTATGACCACAAAAAAACCAGTCAATCAGTTCTTTCTAATACTGACCAACTTTCTTTCATTTTCCTATAAAGGTTATTGTATAGCAAAGGTGACATTTTTTCTTTCAGCTTTTAGACGACTATTTCACTTGAAGTTATTTAAAATTAACTACACTGCTAACACTTTAACACGTACAAGGTAAATACATGTCATCTCTTATGTATTTCACTTTATTTTCTTCATACTTTCATAACAAAGCCATGGGAGAACAAACATTCCATTTTTTCATGGCAAATCTGTTCTACCATAGTATTTGCTTGAAAACAAAATGTTTTTTGAGACCTAACAGTAGCAATAACAGGCTGTTATTTGACAGAGGAAAGTTGCTTAAAATAGAAAGACAATTCCTTTAAAAGGAAAATCTGCTCTTGATGCAGTTGGTTTTTTCAACAAAAACTCCCTACTAAACCACAAAAAATACATTTAATACCTAAACAGAACAGCTTCAGCAACTTTGCATCTTCATAAGCAAAGTTAGCAAAGGGAGAAAGAAACCCAAGAGATCTCAAAATACATGGTCTCAAAAATACTCCATGTAGAATTTAATTAGATGTATTCTCTAGAGCTTTACATAAAAAAAGCCTAAACTCTTTAAAGTAAACAAAATCTTTTGTTTCTTATCTTAGAATCTGTTTGTCATCAATTGAACATAGGTAAAATTTCTTAAAAAAGTTAAATTACCAGTTCATTTAAAGTCTCAGTTCCCTTTATTGTGAAAAATTGCTTCACTGTATCAAATGCAATATAATACCATGCCATTAATCTTCCAGTCTCTGTAAAAGAAGAATATAACTTAAATATGCAAAGTATATTTTAGTAGGTATATTTTAGGCTTTTTGAATTACAAAATTAAATTAATTTTCTTATTATGGGCTTCTGTGGGACTTACCACCAAGTCAGTATGCTATTGCCCTCAGTTGTCTGATGGGCATTACTGACCTGACCATGGATGAAAGAAAGAATCATGTGCCAGTTACAGTTTTCTCCACTGGAGATTAATTCACACTAACACACCATGCAGAGAGCTCTGGTTGCTGAGAAGCCAACCACCTTTAGCAGCAGAGCAGGTACTGATAAAACCTGTCCTTCATTGCACTGTGACACATCCAATTATCCTGTCACAATATTCTGCAATTTAATCCTAATCTGCACACAATTTTCAACTACAACTAGAGATCATTCTCTTAGTGTTGATACATGAACAGAACTTACTTGACTTGTTAAAAAAACCTGTTCATATATTCTAGTCAAACTATCTCTCAGAATCTACTCTCTACTACATTTGTGTACTCCCATTGATGGGTCACAGGAATAGCTGTCACCCTTTGTAGTTCACTACTATCTCAACATCAGTAGTTTATTTTTAAAAAGTGTTACCTGTTGGTTTGAAATTATTTGCTTCATCCATCCTGATCAAATCAAAAGATGATAAATCATTTAAGTTCTTCAGACACAGTTCTGTCAAAAATTTGAATACCCATATTTTTAGTACATGCAAAAAAACTATGTACAAACCAGAAACATCATCAAATTGCCATGAAGGAATACCTAAGTAATTCCACCTGCTTCTACCAAAGTTGGTGGTTCTTCTGCCTAGGGGAACTCATTCCAAGATATTTGAGAGGACAACCCAACTGTTTTTCAGTAAAGCAAAAGTAGCAAAGGAAACTAGAACTAGATACTGGAATATAGGCTGACATACTCAATTTTGAATGAGAAATCAGAAAGCCCACAGCATTTATATAAAAGATGTCTGCTGCAGCGTTAACAAAATTTCAAACATCTAAAATATCTAATTATCTAAAACACTTCAAATTTCAAATATCCCACAAGTACTTATGAATCTTTCACCAGAAATTTTCATATTGTATCAGGTGCAGTTTTATTTACTTCACTGAACCTGTCTCAGGTATCAGCATAAGGTTGACCAAAGTGTTTTAGTTTTCTCTTCTTCAAGACAAAGGAAATGTTCAGCATTTAAAAGTCATTTAGAAAAGCACTCAAAGTGGTAGCTCCCACAGCAACCAGAAATTACTCACATTATACACATTAAATATATGAAAACATAAATAACTGTATATATTACTACAAAATATTTCATGTGTGCAGGGAAGAGGAGCTAGTTTCTGTAGGAAATTTAAAAAGAGGTTGTGTTCTTAAGATTAAAACACTTCAAGAAAACATAATCCACACTGAAAAACGCATTTCAAAGTGAATTCTTCTACCCTAGCACTATCTCTAGAAGCAATTTCATAGCATGCTTTCTCCAATAAAAGCTTATTTAGGTAGCAACATGCTTTATACCCTCCATTCCTTTCAACTTACAGGCCAAAAATAGAAAAAGTCCTGACCTAAGAGACACAAAAAGATAAACTATTCTACAAGCATACGAATAGGGTAACTTTTCTTACTGATAAGTACTCCTTTTTTATCTGGAAGTCACAGTCAATGTGTCATAACTGGATCCTCAAGCAGTAGCACACACAGTGTCCCTGAGGATGGGCCCTTGCAACCATTACACAATAAACGGCATCACTGCACCAAGCCCAACATCAATCACAATTTTTTCCTACGCAACTGTGTAAAATGTAATAAATATGTAAGTGGAGTCTGAGTACAAGCTCTACAAATTCCTGGGCATATATCTGTCCATGTTTTCATGGACCAGAACCTCTTCCAGATTTCTAAGCTCCAAATGGCCTAGTATACAAATGTATAGAACTATGACAGACATGTGGACTGTCAGTGATGAGAGAAAACTGTATTTGTAGATTTGCAGAACTTGACAGAAAGTAGTCCTTTATTAATATTTATTAATTTTTGATCTACCAGAAAACTTACATTAAAATAAATTTAAAAAAAACAACAAAACAAAACAAATTAAATCACCCAGAGTTGCATGCTATTTCTGTATTTAAAGATGAGAGCCACTGATTCTCAAACTATGTAGTCAGCTGTATGTTTTCTAATGGAATTGTAAATGGCTAAAATGTCAACAATTGGGTTTTACTCAAGTCTTAGCAAAAAAACCCTCTTAAAATCATGCAATTTTATACTGTGTCTGAGCAAGGTTAAGATGTTTACATTTTACATGCTTTTGAAAGCACGCTTTGTTTTCAAGACTGAATTTATGATGAAGGGAAGACAATAATTTCTGAGAAGAACTTTTTCGAAAGTATAGCAACAGAAATTACAGAAAGCAAATGAGATTAATCAAAAGAAGATTAGGAAGAATGACAAGCAATCAAAATTAAGCATGTACATGGAGATGACATAGGTAAAGGCATTTAATTAATTTCCTCTCTACAGGAAAAACTTTATATTAGTTAAAATGTACTGATAATATTTCAAAAGTATTAATAATGAAAATAAATAGCACAACATATTAATTACATTTGTTCTGCAAATGGATCTGTTGAAATTAAGGGATATATATAATAAACATGGGGGAATCTGCCCTAAAACGTAACATTTAACTGAAAAAAGCTCACTTTCACACCTACCTTGTAATTTCGCTTCAATTCCAATTTTATCCAATCCAGGTGAAAAACCTCCATGGAAAAGACAAAAAGTGTTTAAACCTAATGTAATTATACACTTCCTCTTCAACGTCATTACCCATCAAAACTGATTTGCTGATTTTTGGGAGCCAGACGAATACCCCAAGGTGGAAAAATCTGTAAGTATTTGTTATACTCCAATCTAGTCAAAAGCCTGACAGACTGTAACTATCTAAGTATCAGCGAAGTGGATATTACTACAGGATGTGCAAAGGTAACAGCTTCAGATATTCCCCAATGAAAAATATCAGAGTCCTAAAAGCTGCAGAAATGTCAGTAGCAACTTCACAGGTACAGTTTTCCTATTTTAGCATATAGGAAGCCACCTAAATTGTAACATCATTCAAGTACTAAATGTGCTATATTCCAGTCCCAGCTATAAATTGCTATCAGAAACTGTCTCCAGAAAGTGCCCAATGACTTCAAAATCAAGCATAGAGTAAGAGGGCAGGAACAAAGATATGGTTGGAGCACCAAGATGGTCTTCTGCAGAAGACAAACTGAAGGCACTGGAATTAAGATTATTGAAATTTTATTCTAGGAAAACTATGAAATGTTAGAGTATTATTTTTCTTTAGCAGAAAATTACATATTCAGCACTGAAATATACATTATAGCTTCGAACTGCATTAATACATGGTCCAATGTATTAAAATGAAAAGAAATAGGTTATGAAGCTGTAAATGGCTGCTTTACAGTTTTTAAATGTTGTATCATGCTGACACTCCCACTACTTATGTTAAAGCAACAAACTACTACAGGCCATATTGCACATCTTGTTTTCAGCCCATTATGAAATAATGGCCCATAAGAAAATGACAGAAACAAATAATATGGATCTAACACATCCTAGTATAATAATGTGGACCAATTAAAAAAATAAAACCAAACAAACCATAATGAGTTGGATTTTTTAAAGCTCTAATGTACAAGAATGTTGATCGTATCCATTCCAAAGCCACAGTGACGTCCGTGACAGTGTGTAGCACTATTTCTGCATTTAAGTGCTCCACAAGATGCCTGTGCAAGCTAGTGCAGAAAAACAACAGCTAAGTAACAATTAGCAATACAAAAAGTGCTAAAATAATTTTTTGAGAAGAAACAAAAGCAAACTCCTCCCCCAAAACTATAACAATTGTTCATTGTAATCAGTGAAATCAATAGAAAACAGTAAAGATTATGTAAATAATCAACAATGTAATTTGTTTGTTATGGCATAACGTCCACCAAGCAAAAATAAACTTTCACATTTATTTAGAAATCAAAGCTGCATATATTTAAAAGTTACAGCACAGTGTTGATAGTCTGTACATATTTGAAAATTTAAACATTAAAAAAATTACTTCTGTAAAATTTCCTATTTTACCCTTTAATGTCTTTTCTACACATTTCTCTTGATAATCTGTTAACAAAGTGAATTCTTGTAGGTCTAGTATTTTCCAGACTATCATCTAAAAATTCAGAGACATGATCTGGCTTCAATTCTTGCCTTTTGTTTTTGCAATATGTAATAGTTCAGTTTCTTTGGTTTTCAGCAGGAATCTACAACTATTTTTTTTTTGCTGAGTTTAAGACATTATAAAGATGGTTTGGGCTAATAAAATAGAGGCTGTTAACTCCTAAATTGCTTTAATTTGATTTTCCTTAAATTTTTCTTGATTTCCTCTAAATAGACCAAAGAAACACCCAAAAATTCACCTTAAAAAACATATTCTGTACAAATTATGAAGCTTTGCTACCATCTATATAGTTTTATGAAAAAATAGTTACCTGCTCTCTATTATATCAGCACCATTTAACATCTGTATATACCTCTCCCTTGTACTACAACGAGTCATAATCACTGCTGTAGCCGTAGTGTCAAACTGAAAATTAAACCAAAAAATAAACACTGCTCTCTAATTCTTAGGAAAAAAAACCAACAAAACAGTTCAATATGCACCATGAATCTGCTGAATCCACTAAATTTTTTTTTTTTTAAATCCTGATAGAAATGGCTATTGTGTGTCAGCTTCCTGCTTTTTCTACAATCCCCATTCACTGTGTAACCCAAATGTAATCCTTAGATCTTTTCCCACTGCCAGGTGAAGCAGTACTTTTTACTGGACAATACAAAAGCAGATATCTTTCTTAATTCAGAAGTTACCCAGGAGTAATTTAAGTATTAATCATAACACTTTAAAAACAAAATGCTGCAGTAAAATTATTGGCATTGTAGTTTCTTTGTCAAGCATAGCTTCTACTACTCTGCCTATAAAGGACATCAATGTGATAAAGCATTAACTTACCTGAGGCCTTCCAGCTCTCCCAATCATTTGCAGAATATCAGTTTCACTGTATTCCTGAAACACTCCTCCAACATAGTGCATTGTAGATTTTATGACCACCAGGTGTGCAGGTAGATTGACTCCCATAGCTAAGGTGCTAGTAGTAACTACATCAGATCAAAGTATATGAACACCATCGAAATGTCTGGCAGATGCTAAACAAGCAGTGATTTAACTCTTGATGCCTAAGAGCTGTTAATTTCTAGTGGAATCAGTGGGCATTCTGCACCACAAGGAATTGGATGTAGATTACAGACAAGTACTTGCAAAACAAGCAAGTACCATGAATGATCATATCTTTAAGATGTATTTTTTAAGTCATCCATCATTAGTATTGTTAATATCCATGGTACTGCAACACTTCACCAATAAACGCTTTCACATGGAAAACACCAGTCAAGTGTGTGGCAAATTATCCCACACCCATGTTTTCTAATTCATTTTCTCTAAAGAATATGTGAGGTTGCAAGAATTTAACAGAAAGCCAACTGATATTATTATTCCACTAGGAAAATAAAGTATTAACAAAAATTCCGACTTCCAATTCTTTTTGAAATGAAAATTAAAATTACTATTCCAAGTTTTTAATATTGTGATGGTAGGCAAAATGGGAAATTTGTCAAAACAGAAGAACCTAATAATAAAAAGAATTTGTAAAGTTTACTAACCAGTGAATCAGAGCTTCAGTAATGTAACTGTGTCTATATAGATATACACGTATACACACACACATTGTGAGTATACATACATTCCATTTCAAAACCAAAGATTTCTTTCCCTTTGCAGTAGCTGTCAAAGGTGTGTTAAGATCCTACCTCCCATCATGCTCACAAACCTATGAAGTGGAATATGCTTCACACTCTTTCAGTTTCTCCCATTATAAAAATGTAATTCTAGTATCTCAGATGATTCTGAAATATTAATACAAACTGCAGATTTCAAAGGACTTAAGTACCAACTTTGCCTTCTTTCAGTGATAGTCTATATTATGTTCATGTGCTCAGCTGTGGTCTCAGATATTTTTGCAAAGAACAGTTGTAAAATTAGTCTCCTGAGATTCCAGAAATGGCACCACAGCTGACAGCCACACACAGTGCACCAGGTAGCCAAAGTACAGTAGATAACAGGAATGCAGAGGTCTTTTATTACCATGGACATTGCAACTCTAGCAATGTTTACAGATCACAGTAAGGGTATCTACCTTAAATTTTCATAGCAAGTCAGGACCTTTGTAACAGGAAAGAAAAAGATCCATGAATCTTTTAGTGTTGTACATGAGCTACACAGACAATTCCCCATACGGTCTGGATCTTCTTTTTTTTTTTTTTACAGAAAAAGACAGCCTGAATGAGATGAGACAGTCATGTCTCAGACACCATCTCATTTCATGTTAACAACAGATGGAGTATTTCTTAGGAACCTCCCCATCAGTCACAACACCTCGCATGGGAGTTTGAAAATAGTATTCTGCCCATCTAATATAAAAGATTACTTTCTTGGAAGCCACAAAGAAAACATCATGTGAACTCAGAGCAAAGAAACAGAAGCGCAGAGTTCCACCTCAACAGGGTGGCTGAATGGTAGGAAAAGGAAACAGACATGGCCAGACCTTTATGGATATATGAGGAAGGATGCCCTCCATGCATGGTGAAAAGAAGTTCTGTCTTTACCAGTACATATGTAATCTCACAGGGTGAAGTGCATGTCAAACACAAAAACACCTTTTTCTGGATTTCAAAAATTCCAAAGGTTTAACAAGGTACAGAATCATAAAATATTACCACTTCCACACTGCCACCTTCTCAGGATACTTAAAGGACATTTTGATTTTCAGAGTTAAATTTACTTACAAAGTACTGGCAAGTCTCCTACAGTAAAAGCTCCTTCAATTGTTTTTCTGTCAGATATCTCCATACCCGCATGATGATAAGCCACACCATACATTAAGAGATCTGACAAAGAAATAATTATATGCATCATTCAACCAAGTTTACTCAAGCAAGTATTCATTCACAGAGCAGAGAAGTAGTAGGTTATATTTACCTCTCAGTTTGGAGTCTTTCAGTGAATTTGCAAACCTCTGTAATCTATGCAACACACACAAACAAACAAACAAAATTAAAAAATATACATTCTTTGAGTATTTTCAACCACTAACTTCCCCATCTTCACAGAGGGAACAAACTGACTCTCTAGAGTAGCTATTGTAGCTTTTCCAGTCTGGTCATCTTTCCAAGTCACAGTCTAGAATTCTTATATATAATTACATAAGGCAAAAAAGATTATGTTTGAGGTCCAAAACCAGGAGGTGGCTTCCACAGCTGCCATGCCTAGGCAACCCTGAAGTAAATAACAATTAATATGGCTGTATTTATTAAAGGTATCTGATAACACAAAGACATCTTACAGCTTAACTTAAAACTCTAGTAAGACTACATCTAATTCGACTATTCATACACTTAATCTTCGTGCTACAATATCTTAGAGGTCCATAAGAATTAACCTTTTTTATGTTTAGAAAGCAGCTTTGAGAAACAACTTAATGTTTGCGAAAAGTACCTTAAAAATCTGAGAAGCAAGTAAAACTTTTGAAGAGTGCCAATTTACCTAAAAGAATGACAACTGAGAATATGATTTTTTTTGCATGCTCCTCTGCTAGAAACTGCATTAGCTCAACAGTTTTCTTCACAGATGTCACAGGTTTACTAAAATATATAAACACTTGTTAACAATTCAAATAGAAAAATACCTTTGTTTCTGTTCTATACTCAGTAGAAATTTAGCATCTTTTGCAAGAACAGAAGCAGCCTGCTGTACTCCTTTTCTTGTGGAACAAAACTATAAACAAGAAAGTTTAATTATTGAATCAACACTTTTAAGAAAAGAGAAACAATTTCAAATATGATAAAAAAGCTGTTGTACCACAAGTGCTGGTTTTTGTTCCGAGTATGTTTGTATAATACTAGCTATCTTGTAGTTAAGAGTTAAGTCAAATTTGAATTCTGTCTGATTGTCGCTGCAAGGAAAACCAAGAACAATTTTGCGTAGCTTCACGGGTCGCTGATCCTCATCTATTTTCAGACATACAGCAGGCATCTTACTATCTGAGAGCCATTCTGCAATCTTTAAAAAAAGAAGTACAACAAAAATGAAAAAGGTTTCTTTTAATCATGGTCCTGCTCTAAAAGCATCACAGATTAATTTAGCTTTTTGTCACATGTAAACTATTAACAATTTGACATTGTTTTTATCAGTAAAATCACAGGTGAGGTTCTGCTTTCTACAGGGCCAATATAATTTGCGCTAAGCTCTCCAGTCTGTTGCGATTTGCACTTAAGAGGAAAAAATCACAAGCAGAAATCTAAAACTGAAGCATGTCCATACTTGGCTGATAGTTCCACATGGCTGAAAGTAATTTGTTGCATTAGCAACAACCTCACAGCTGTCTTCACCTGACAGCTTCCAAATTACAAATTTTGCTATCAATCTGAAATTGCAGTTCCAGAAAAATTTTATAAAAAACAACTTAATGAATCAAAACACAGTTAAAATGTAACTCTTACATCTTCAGTGTTTGGGATTGTTGCAGAAACAGCTACAAATCTCAAGGGAGGAACAGTGTCGTGATTGTCTAGCAGACGCCAGAGAGAAGACTGAATAGTCTTCATCCGACTGACTACAACTTCTAATGTTGCACCACGGCTTTCATCCTTTACAACGTGTACCTATCAGGAATTTTAAAAGACTTGCTGAATATTTCTCCAGTTACAATCTAGACATGTACTAAATAAATGCAATATTTTCTAAGTTTCCTTTTATCTTCACAAAAGACACAAAAATAGTGCATATCCATTTTGTCACCTCATCAATGAGAAACAGTCGTACAAGCTGGACTATAGAGTTGTCTCTCCACCTTCTAGTCATGCTGTCCCATTTTTCCTGGAAGAAAAAAAAACAACACAACAAAACAACAAAGTGAACGACGTTTTAAAGGCCAACATATGCCACAACTACAGTATAGGCAGACATGCTTAAACTTCAGTAAATCTTTAAATAGAATCAGTTAATTAAAGCCAATGCTGTGTATGTTTCATCTGGCACATTATTACCATTATTTATATGAACTAACAGTATGCACAGCATAAGAACCATAAAATTACTACATATTACAAAAAAAGAGGAGCAGTCCTAGCAGCATGCAATTAGAAGATTGCTAATGTCTGCTTATTCTAAGTTCTCGTAAGAACAGGGATTGAAACCTACAGGTGTAGTAATAATAATGTCAGCATGGTGTATTTCAAATAAATCATCCATCAGTGTATCTCCTGTCAGTTCCTTGCAGGTCAGTCCTATAGGTCCAAATTTTTCTTTCCAATCATCAAAACGCTGACTGCATAGAGCTTTTATTGGAGCCACTAAAAATAACACAAAATAATGAGAATTACATGAGGAAAACCAAATATTCAATTGTATTGCTACAAAAGCTAAATGTATACATTTTTAAGATGCCTTCTTGAATTAATTTTCTGCTTCACTTTCAGAACCAAAAAATTTGTAAGTGGTGTTACTATCTTTATTCTACTCCATATGCACAGATTAATGTAGAGCTTTGGGTCCCAGTCCTTCCCATCAGAAACAGCAACCTCTAATTGAGGTTATTTATGCCCTCTCTTAATCCTTATTTTGCAGTACCACGTGGAAATCATCATTCAGGCATCAAAGGCTTCCTCACAGACAGAAGAATCCATGAGAAATATATCTTTTCTAATGGAAGATTACACAAATACAAACCCTTTCCCAGTCAAGAATTATTTGACCAGTTTGTATCTGTATCCAGAAAGAAAAGGGAATGAGAAACCATCCAAGAGCAAGAGATAGAATACCAGAAACAATCCAAGTCTATCTAAATCAAATGCACAGTTAAGTGTAGTCAGGGTCATACCAAGCAGCTAACACAGCAGGCAGCAGTTCTCATGCTGGTCCTCATGAACAGACTCCTAAAACAATCTATTTCCTCTTTTTTTTCCCCCTTGAGGATACATACTGTGCTACTGTAGATTCTTTTTTTCTAGAAATCAGATGTAATTCCCAACAAGGATTGATATTAGCAACACATCTAAGTCTATACTGGATGGATAATCTATATGGAAAAAGAAGTGATTTAAATTAAGGAAGTGATCTATGCATGACTTGAAAACAGCCATAGTAAAATAGATCTTGCAGTGAGTGACTACATTCTAGGCTAGTTAGAGCCACTGCAATATGAATGAATCTCCACATTCGCTCACAAACGATCCCTAAGATGAAAAGATTTAAAGAACCACTTTCTGCTTCAGGAAGAGGTATAAGATCTTATATCAGTGGCCTGTAAAGAAAGGGAAATAATTAGCTCCAGAAAACTGATACAGCTACCAGCAAGTAACTCATAAAATTGCAAAGCTACTGATGTCTTGCAATCCAAGAATGCAAGAAGCCAGTGATTGCTTTGGGTACTGCAGACACCAATTCTTCGCATGTTAAAGCTACAGGGAAACAACTCAAACTTACAGAACTACTCCAAACTAATTCACATACATGGGCCACTGACACCAGGTACCAGCTCACTCCAGCAGTACATAATCTGATTTGTACCTCTGTTCCAGCATTCAGAAAACTGACACGTCCTTTTCCATCACTGTCAAACCTGGAGAGCTAATTCCACTGGCAGGTAACTGCTTCCTTACTCCAAGGTCCAAATAGCCAACTTGAAACAATTGTACCAAGGCAACCAGAAACTATGACCTTACACCAATGTCAACCTCCATTGGCTGACAAGAGAAATTGTAACATGCCTGTTTATAAAGATCAGTTTACAATACACAGTCAAATCTAAAGCAACACTAGCTTCAACATAAGAAGTTGAACACAATGGAATTGAAGAAAAAAAGGATGAAAGTTTTGTAAATATAAAGATGAAACATTAATAGAAAGGCTGACAAATGTATCACTGTATGAATTAATTAAAACTGGGACAAACCCACCAATTAATCTGATTTACATGATACAAACTCAATTCTCCAGGAAAGAAAGAAAAAAAGTTTAATTGTTGTGACTATCTCCAAGCATTTTCATTAGTTACATACAGATCAATTAAACTCATGAAGATCACAGTTCTATTGCCTCTGAACTGCTGTACAGAAAACAGGAAACTTTGTCAGTTAAGCAAATACTGGAAAATTTGATTCTCGTTTAAGAGCAAAGACAGCAATACAAAACATAGTGGCAGAGCCAGAAATCATATACTAACAATTTGCTTTCATTTCCTTTGCTTCCTTCTTCCCTTTTCACATACATCTTGCCTTCTTGGAGGACAACTGCTTATAAGATTTTTTAAATTTTTATTTATATAGGCAATGCTGAAAACTACAATTACACAATGCAGTTAAATACTAATAATAGTTTCAATTATATAGTAAACACTAAAAGAAAACGACTTTTGAAAGAATCAGGTAAGTCACAAGTTCTTCAATTTTAACTTTAATTTTTATGTTTTTAATGCTTTCACTCCAAATCTCCATGTTTACAGAATGACAATTTCTACTGCTATCACCAAAATATTGAAAGCTACATAATACTTACTGTAAACAACTTTAATATTTAACCAAGGCAGTGGGGCTTCCATGAGTAATCTGGTAATAGCTAGCTCGAACATTACGGTTTTTCCAGAGCCAGTTGGAGCACAAATCACAAAGTTTCTATCTGTATATAAAAGCTAGAAAAGAATTGCAAAGTACTAAATACAACACAGCTATCCACAGTATTTTCATACATCCCAAAAGCATTGTCTAGGGGGAAATGACACAAGGAAATTATTATTACAGTGATATATGCAGTCCTCTAAAATTTTTTCTGTTATAGCAAAAGAAGCATCATCTGCTACACATCTGCCACAGAAATGTAAACGAGGTACTGTTCACCTAAGCTTTTATGCAATGAAATCAAACATTCTGTGACAAACAAACCCCCCAGAACCCAGCCTTAGATGACATTAATACAGAATCACCACCAGTGTCCACCTTCAATCAAATGCATGTTCATCAAAAAGAGGCATCTTGTGCTCAAATTCAAAGTGCAACAGGTTTTCCTTCTGTAATTTGATCTGCATTCAAAATTCCAACATTACTGAATATATATAATTCAAACAGAATGTTAAGTTTTCAATAGTGACAAATTAAAATTTTGCATAACTGTGCTTCCTTCCCACACATTCTATCCTCCACCATCTTAGAAACCAGGTATGTCCATGTCAGGTTCCCTTATTTTCCTCTGATCCTCCCCTCTAAGGACAAAGAGTCAGAGAAAATTATATTGCAGGACAACGTCTAACTCCCATCAGAAAATAAAACATAAATCTGAAAGTAAGAAAAAATATTCCAAATCTATGCATAAAACTAAAAATGTCCAGAAAAATGACAAAAATACAGTTCTTCATGTAATTTAAATATAATTCTGCTCACATAAGCACCATGCTTAAGATCTTCTCTTTACAAAACATTACCTGGTGAATACAAAATTCAAACAAAAACAGAAGTAGCTTAAAAACACACTTAGAAATGTTTGTAAATGACACTGGATTTTCCTACAGTCGGATAAAAATTCCAAATGCTCTGTTGAAGACTGATGGAACTTGTATGTCCTCTTTGCAATACCTGTAATACAGGCTTTCCCAAAGTAGTTCCTAAAACTACCAAAGTAGTTTTAGGTTTTAAAGGAAGAGCATAGCTGATATAAAGGGCATCCCTTTCTCCAAAAGGACAACCTTCTCATAAGTTCTGCTTTTCTTAATCTTCCTGTGAAAATCATTAAAAAAATTAATAATCTATATGCATAAATACAAATATAATTCACATCTTCACACAAATGTATTTTATGCTGAGAAAATTTTTTTTAGAAGTTCTTCTGGTCTCTTCTCTCAGCTAAGCACAACCCTTATCGACTATTCCACAAAGAAGTTCCAGATATATTACAGTTTTCTAACCCCTTTTATGTTCTGAATATCAAAGTATCACTTAAATTTATCTACAAAGTACTACTTGCAACTGCAGTTAATATTCCATACTTACATCATCCAAAGCTTTAGACTGTGCATAGTTAAAATATGGGAACTCCTTGAAAATACTTCTAAATTGGGTTGCTTGACAGCATTAAGGAATTTAAAACACTTGAGCGAAAATCATAAAATTTATTTTAGAACTATAAATGCATCTCTTTCTTGTAATTTGAATGCAAATTTAAAACATATAGAGGAATATTTCACAGGCTTGTAAAAATTATCCCAAAGTAACCTACTAAATGATTCAGAAGTTTTATTCAGATTCTTGGCATATATTCCACTTTTTCACTGAAAAAAACACTACCTATTTGAGATGCCTCAAATACCAACAATCAAGAACCTCCTCCCTGGCATAGGCTTCATGGAACTGCATACAATTAGGGAATGTGAAACTCCAGGGGACACACCACATACATGAACAAGTAGAACACTGCTGTTAGCTTATCTAAGATGTCAATGGTCACACAATATTGGTAATATAACACAAAAAAATTAGAATAACATTGCATGTACATTCATAAAATATCAAAGAAAATCACCTACGATCACTTGGCTGACTGCGGTTTTAAAGATCTTTTTCAAATGCTAAAAATGTGTGACAATCAGACAACAACATTCTTATCTCAAACATGTATAAGATGAAAAGACAGTATTGTTGTGTTACAGATCCAAACAAGTGAGTTGATCCTTGTCTGGACTTGCACTGAAGCCACAGGAGCAGGCTGACTGACTGTCTCATCAGGCTGAGGATGCACACACAGCCACACATGACAGTAACAAGAACAATGAAGTGCTGAGGTCTCAGATTGATGTTGCATTAAATGACTAAAGAAAAAGGTAAAGATAAAGGAGTAAAGCAAGAAATAAAAGCAGTAAAACATTACAAATGGGTAAAGGTAAGTAAGTAACATCAGACTAAAGAAAATGAGGATTGTTTTTTTTTAAATAAAAGATATATCTGAATTCCCTCTCTAAATAAGTGATCTACTTTCAAAATGCAGAGCATTGAGGATCTGTAATTGGCCAATTCAGAACAACTGGGTCCTTACTCATTTTGAAAATTATGACACTTTTTAAAGCTATTTACACGAATTTAAGATGCCTAAATTTAGACGCATCCTATTCCTTATATTTAAGCTACCATTTCAGAGGTTACTGGAAAAAATAATGAAAAGAAAGTAGAAAAAATAAAGAAAAAAAAAGGGAAAAGGAAGACAACAGGCAGTTTGAAAGCTACAGATGAATGGTTGATTATATCAATTATGTTACATGTTCAAGACAGGGCCAAGAAAACGGAAAATTACGGTAAAATCTGCTTAAAGAATGGAAATACTATACTATACTACAGGCACACCACAACATAAACAGAGATCAACAAAGAATACATGAATTTTCTCCTGAGAAAATGGGGCAGAAAGTAAGATACGATTTTCCAAATAAGCCGAAATAATAATTCACTTTAAGTAAAGGAAAAGTGTACAGGGATATATGTGTGTTTCCATATAAAATCTTGCATGAAATATATATTATGAACATTAAAATTCTACATTTTAAAAATAAAGTTTTGAGGATAAAATTTGAATGTTTGAAATAAGAGTAAGACTTCTTAGGAATGAATGATCTATAAGCTGTCTTATTTTCATCCTAAATTTGGAATAAACACCTATTTATCATTTGATTCCCAGCATTATGCTCATATCAAAATTATTACAATGTCATGCATGAATATTCAATAGCTACAAATTAAACACTACAATTTTGTAATATAAAAGCATTGTAATAAAATCAGTAAATTAGATACAGAAAATAAAAGGATACGTATTTCTGTAACAGCCCTCAAAATTTCCAATTCTCTTTGTGTCATTCCTAAAGAAAGAGAAATAGTAAATGTATAAAATCAGATTTGTTTTTAACCAATAACCATGCCAAATACCTTCCTGACTCAAAGCTGTGCGTTCTGTGAGGAGTTTCAAGGCTCTAACAAGACCCAGGCAACACAGAAGAAGCTCCCAGGATGGGACAGGGGGGTCAGTACCCCATCAATTCAAAGGATCACCTTGGTGGCCCTTTGCTGAAATCAGTTTAAGGATGTCTTGCATGTACTAGAGACTCAAAACTTCATGCAGTATGTAGACGTGGTCTCCAAAGTGCCAAGAAGAAGGGAATAATCACTTCCCTTAACCTCCTGGCTTTGCTCCTGCTAATGAAGGCCAGGGTGCTGCTGGTCTTTGTCACTGCTGGGGCACACTGCTCCATCCCATTCAGCAGCTGGACACCAGACCTCTGGCAATCTTCCACAGAGCTCCCTCCACCAAACCATCCCAGGGGCACCTCGGGTCATTCTCTTTGCCTGGGGCAGGACTGTTCCTGCCGATTTTCATAAGCTCACTGGCAGCCCCTTCCTCCAGGACAAACCCCTGCAGCACTCCACTTGCAGCAGCCACGTGGGCAGAGCATGACCCACTAATCACCACTCTACAGCCTGGCCAAACATCTTTAAATCCAAGCAGTTGTCGTTCCACTCCTAGTGCCCTAACTTGGATACAAGAATGTTGTGGAAGATGGTGTTTCTCAACCACTCCACGATGCTATGAAAACCCTTGCTGAAGACAAAGTAAACAACATCCACAATCCTGCCCTCATTCACAAATCTAATTAACATTGCTCAATAAGGCAATCAGATAGGAATGATGCTTTTCATTCCTGACCTCTCTCCAAACTCCATTCTAAGCCACAGCTCTGCCCTACGTTTTTCTGCTAGAATTTTCTATTCCATATTTTTGTAGCAGTTCTCCAGGTACACAAGGTACATTCCACAGGTGCAGAGTCCCTGTCCCAAAAAGTTTAAAATCTAGAAATAGGCCACACTAAGTTAAAAACTATTAAAAAACAGAAATAATTTCTAAAACAAGAATTTATCATTTCAGAATTCTCACCACTTCCCTCCATTTTCCAGATATCTCCTAAGATTTTAAATAAGTTTGAGCCATAACACAAATAAAAACTTCATTTTCAGTATCTGGTTTCACATGAAGATGAGACTCTTTACCACATGAAGAGCCGAGGCTGCTCTTTTCCAAATCGCTGGGGGGGGCTGATGTGAAGCGACATCTTCAAATAGTTTTATATGACTTGGCACTTCTGAAAATTTGAATCTTTTTCAAAAATTGTTGAGCCAGCTCATATTAAACAACAATGCAATTAAGTTCCAAAGTATTGCAACACATTCTATCGGTTTCAGCCAATTATCTCACCTTGAGCTGGTGGGAAAATGTTCTATCTCAGATCTTGGATATTCATTATTATTATACACCAAAGACAGACATCGGACTATTTTTCTTAAAATAGAGTAAAAATAATTACCTGTCATATCCAGAATCTCTGAAGCATTAGAAAGTGATTGAATTTTAATTCCATTTTCAGACACAATGTCCTCATTATTTACCCTATGCAAAGTAAAATCTGAGTCTTTTGTTATTGGAGGACAATTACTATTTCTCCATAAACCCTCTTTTCTCGCCTCTTTCATGTTTTCACTTGCATTTAAATACATATCAACTTCTTTCTCATCAACAGAATTAGCTTTAAATTCTGTATTTTTGTACATAGAACCAGGCTTGTTAAATAAGCTGCAAAAGATCCAGAATTTTAATTAGTTTGTTGTAATGTTACACAATTTGTCTAATATTTCAAATATATGTATGTTTGTATTAGAAGAAGTACTAAGATACGTTCATAATAAAATTGTATCCAACTTTATTTGATCTGACATGAAAACTCCTTTCAAGATACATTTTAACTTCACTTTCATTCCAGAAATGTAAGAATGAACTGTCTGTCCAGATGGGCTTTGGCTCCCAATAGCAGATTAACTTCGAACTTCTACATCATTAAAACCAATTATTTAAAACATTCAAGTTGTGAGGAATGACAGGAGCTGGGCATAGAAGATCAGTTTATCAGTAAAACCCCTTCTCTCAGGCAGCATTGAAAACACATTGAGAACTGCTCAAGGTATTTATTCCTGACTGGCTGACCACTGTTCTGAAAAGGAAGTGATCTTTGTTTTTTACTTGTTACCATTTGGATTAAAACTTAAACAAGAAATTTTATGCTTACTTTTCTCACAAAAGAGGCTGAATATTTAATTAAAGTACTAAAATATTGCCAAAAAAGAAACATCTTTTTTTTCTTATACTAAAAAGTATTAGTATTAGCAGCCCTGTTAAAATATCTTCAACTGAAGGATTCAAAACTTTGTGTTCATCAGATTTATCTAAAGTAATAATTTGATTCTGACAGTGATAAATTATCAGAATTGACTAGACACATACCTTTTTCTAAACATTGAATGGACACTCTCATCATCACTGTTTTCTAGCAAATTACTTAATGCTTTATTTTGTGAAAAATTTGCAAAAGGTTGCTGAGAAAACTCTATTCCTCTTTTAGATTTATCTTCATCAGAAGAGAGAAGTGATGAAACCATTTTCAGACTTTCACGCTGAAAACTAATTTTCTGTCTTTCTCCCAGACTTAATTGTAGCACTTCTTTTTCAGAGGCTATGCCAAAATGAACAGGCAGGGATGCCTTAACTTCTACTTCCTCAGTGTTACTCTTACACCGCTGTATAAACTCCTGGTACTTTTTCCCTCCTACAAAACCAGTAAATTATTATTTCTATTAATATTCATACTCTTATTTTTAATCATTTAATCAAATACCTCCCACACAGAATCGGCCAAACTCACACGTATTATATGAACTTATTATTTATTAGAATTTTAGTGTACATTTCATGACTCATACTAACGATTGCAAAAAAAGAGTCACTTTCTTTGCTTCCTCTACAAAGTAAAGGAGCAAAACTATTCCTCAGAAACACAAAGTAGTTTGTAGGATAGAACTCTTCATCCTCTCCCAGAATAAATACGATCTTTTAAAAAAAAATGACACAATATCCAAGCTTGAAGTTCCTGCTATGAACAGCTATGAGATAAACACTGCAATCTCAACAGTCAGAACTGGTCCCAGTGATGGTGATGGGCAGTTTCAGAGCCCTCCTGGTTAAGTGTCACATTTTACCCTCACTAGGACTGATGTCCTGATCTGGCTGACCAGATCCACTAGCATTGCTGTTGGCAAAAGGAAGGCAAAGGCAGGAGCAGAAAAAAGGAGCTAAACCCAACAAGATAACAAAACAGCTCTGCTCTTCAGTCTATTAATTTCAGTGTTACCCATCTGGAAACTTAAAATTACAAAACCCTGCTTGTGATACAACCACAACAGTTCTATTTCTACAAACGCCAGAAAGCTTATTTGGAGTAAGTAGCTCTGAATGGAATTTCTCTTGCATAATGTAGAAAAAAAGAAAAAAAGACCTTCTGTTTTAATATAATTCCTAAATAAAGAATATCATAAATCAGCACAGAAGCTAAAAAATGCAGACATCTAGTTGACAGAGATAAAGCAACAAAACACTTTAGAATATATTTCCCTAAGGTGATTCCAAGTGTCCTGATGAGAGAATATGCCACTTAGCTTCAATTAATGACCAGATTCAAATTTGGCCTAATGAACAGCCCCAAAATGGAAGAAAGAAATTTGTTTCATTTAAACTCTTTGTTCCTTGGCCGAGTGACAGGTCATCAGATCCATGTCTTAACATTATGCTCTTACAGCTGCTCCCCACTGTGTTACAATGCTTCATGAAACAATGTGAAATAACTGAAATTTTGAGTATACTTCTTACCCTGCCCACTTCTGCACAGTAAACTTGTGGCCTGGATATGCCTAAATAGAACTGCCAATGCTTCAAACATATCTAACACCATAATTCTCCACTAAAACACATTGTCTATACTTACATATCTAGAACATCTCCTATTTCACAGCAAAAGAGGAGGAATTATCTGTCATGCTAATTATTTGTTAAGTAATTGAAATGTCAAATATTATGGTTTAATTGGACTTTGCAGTGTTGTTTATGAGTGGACTTGATCACCTTAAACATATTTTCCAACCCTTCCAATGATTCTATTCTATGATATTTTACCCATAAGGGTGTTGGTTGAGTTTTCTTCCAGTTCCCTCTGTAACTCCTCTGCAGCTGGAATTTCTGCAATAGCTGGAGCAGGTGCAATAAACCAAGTCTTACGCCCTTCATTTTCTACAGACCTATTTTTAACACACAAATGTAAGGTAAAATCATTCTTCAAGCATCCTCCACAACATCTAGCTCTAAATCACTAATTATAAATAACCTACTATTATTTCCTGATAAAAAAATATTCTTATTCTTCAATTCAATTGATTTTTAATCACATAAATTAGAGGCAAAACTTCTGCTAACCTGTATTTCTTACAGCCCCAGGCTACACCTGCATCATTCAAAGTGCTTGGAGAAACATTTCGAAGTATGGGTTCTGAATCTGGACATTTCTAGCCCCACATTTCTATCAGTAGGCAAAAAGGTGAGTCACAAGAATACTACTGCAGAATGATTAAGAGTGTGGAAAAACATGAAAAATGGTTATACATGTCTAACAGTATTTACCTTTGTCTCGTATCTGGTCTTTCATAAAATAAATTATCCAGTGAAAAGATCATGTCTGTGGTGTTGAGCATTTTTAGATCAAACGTGAAGTCCCTTAATCTGCAAAGGGTAGCACAAGAAACTATAAAATTGAAATTACTATAACTGAACCTGTACAAAACAACAGAAAGTTTATTAGTTATAAGTGCAAATATTTCATAGATTGTTTTCTTTTAGAGCTCCTGCCTGCATCTTTAATTTTCCTTCAAATAGAGAATTTCTCTCCTGATATAGTTCTTATTACTTATGAATAAAAAATCCTGTAGGGCAGCACTTTAAACAACCTTTACATTACTATGACACATCTGGAGGCAAAAATTTGGAAGGATTGAAGATCCAGACACAATTTTTATTAAAGTATTTAATTCCCAAGAATAATATTTCTGTTCTGAAAGAAAAACACAATGTCTTATGACAGCCTGTAAACTTTCTGCAAAATAAGTTATACTGTTACAAAAAAAACCCCACAATTTTTTAATTAACAAGAAAATGAGTTTTTTAAAAACTCACATGCAAATTGCCTACCTGGATAATTGGAGTTCAGGCCCAACTCCTTAACGTTGTTAAGAGGTGTGCTCTGAAACATCAGAACCAGAAATTATTTCTAAACTGTGGATCATATACACCAGTTTTAAAAATACTCCAGTTAATTCAAATGTTTTTCATTTAGCACCAACTATAGACATTGCACCTGTTTTCTTCACACATTTGTGTTCAGAAGTGTCACAGCTCTTAATTTTGCTTGAGGAAAGCTTAAAAAAGAAACATCTTACTAAAAGAAAACTACAGACATGATTTTGTGACTAAAAAAATCTTAGATAGACTGAAACAAATGGTAAATTACCAAATGAAGTTTATCTCCAGAGTTGGAGAACTCTATAAAGTAACATAGCAAAGCCTTTTTCTTCACCTATGGAGAGATAAACCAGTCACCACTTCTTTTGTCCTCCAGCATCTCACGAGTAACGTATGAAAAGAATCTTTTAAGAGTGCTTTGCAAACAGCAATCAGGTTTACTTAATTACTGTGTACTGTCAGCTGTGAATCAAAAATTTTAAAAATATTTTTCTTATTTGATCTCCCAGGCCCTTAAGGACACTGTTCTCTATATGTCATTTATTCTTTGACTAGCTCCATTAATTCCAACTGCTTGACAATATAAATAAAAATAATAGGAAACATCATGGTCATTCTATGAGCCTGGGACTGTAAAAGAGATGCACTCGTTTCTGCAGCTCTGCATTCATCCACCTGCTCACAGGCTGTCACCTGGGACATCCCCCTCAGCATCTCCAGCCAAGAAGGAATGGAAAGCCTCTCGACTTTTAAAGGAAGAAAGAGCTAAACAAGGAAGGCCGGGGGGTGGTAGGGAGGAGGCCGAAATGCCTCCAAGACGGGCAGAAATCAAAGGACCTTTTCCATACACTCAACGCTGTTTGATGCACAGGGAAAACGCATATTCCAGATGGCACGTTTACAAAGAGATGTTTGCCAAATCCTGCGACTGAAGACCTCTCGTGTATCTGCTTTAAGAAACACCTTACTGCAGACAAACACTGCAGGCCATAAGAGAGTTTGCTCAGTTTTGAAGCTCCTTTTCTTTTCACCTTCCTCCCAAGCCAAATCTTTCCCTCAGACCAGGCCAGCGCGCTCTCCAGGGACCCAGGGTGTGAAGGTCGCGACCTGCAGGGGTGCTGACCCCCACAGCCCGCCCCCGGCCCTGTGCCGCTGCCCCGGGGCTTCAGAGGCCGCTCACCGCTCTGCTCCGCGGCCCTGCCAGCCCCCACGGCCCGGTCCCTCCCCTCGGCCGCGGAGAGCCCGCAGCGCCCCGCCGCCGGCACCCTCAGAAACGGCGGCGGCGGCGGCCGGGGCCGCGCGGGGCCCCCCGACAGCGCTGCCCGCCCGCTGGGAGCGGCGCGGCACCAACCCGCCCCTCGGGAATCCGGAAGCAATGGGAAAGCATGGGGCTAAATTCCCCTAAAAGGGGAATGTGGAGAGACTCCACTGCTGTCAGATTTAGAGCTTTTCCAAATACGGATTTATTGGGAATTCGTCTCTCTTGGAAAGTCTTTACTCCTTTTGACCCTGGTATAAATTAGAAAAGGCAGCTGATTCCTGAGCCATATGACTATATCAGCAAAATGATTCCTATAGGAAGAAATAAATATACTGAAAAATTTGATCCTTAAAATACTTCATAGTGGATTTTTGAAAATAATTTCTTTTTTTTTTCTGCAGAAGTAGGTTGCTTCCCCCTCCCCCCTGAAATCTTGCACCTTAAAATTCTGGACTTGCCAGTAGAGCATACCTTTTGAACTAGTAAATTTTAAATAAATTGCAGAACTGTCTCAAAGTCTAATTTTAAGCTGGTTCAAAGCTTCATGCCATTCAACAAATACTATGGAGGCAGCTACTGTAAATATGTATTTCCTCATACATAAATAGATGAAAAGAAGGTTTCCTCAAATATTGATTGATTTTAACATAAATAATTTTTATTTAATCAAATTTTTTGTTTTTCTTTCTTGAAAATATTGATTAATTTTTAACTTCCCATTTCAAATTCTTAGACACTGTGTGTTTGCATAATGTGTGTTTGCTGTAGCCGTGCAAGCCCAGGTCAGTTACAAGTAGTCAAGAAAGGTTATGCTCATTTTTACAATTCAGTTTATATGAGGTTTTTATTTTATCTTACCTTAAAAATACTTGCATCAGAATGTTGTCATATTACAATATTCCAGAATTTCCACGTGTTTAGATGCTTTAATTCACCTCTCCACCTAATTACTGGGCAGACGACCAAAGGAGAAAAGCACTTCATTTCTGCTTCCAACATGACAGGATCTTGGCCAACACAGAATAACAAAAAGAATCCATAGCTTAAAATACAATCAGGATTTCAAATGAACCCATTATCTGAAATTAAATTCTGAAGCCACTAATAATACTCAGTAACCTGAATAAAAGTGGGGAAATGTTTATGCTTGTAAGCATACAGTAAGCATTCATTTTTTGCTTGTAATAAATTCTGAAACCAAAAAGTATTTTTCCTTTTTGCTATTAAAGAATGCCTTCTTCGATTCTGGCCTCGGGCAAGTTTCCATCTTAGTTCACAACATCTGCTGTTAGCTGACCAGACTTTAATGTTTAAAGCCATAATACAAACAGTTCATTTTTAAAAGCTATTTTTTCTTCGATTCCTTTCCCTAGGTGACATCTCCCTCAACACACACAAATCACATAAAATATATAGCAAAGCAGTCTCTCAACTGCTCTGAGACAGTTTAATTTTTGATTTTCCCCAAGCCTAACATCTGATCTGCCATATGTTTTGAGTCTTTCCGGCTCATGGAGATCACATACTAAGTCATAAACTTGCATGTTTTGGAGCAATGCAACTAGAAAATCATGAACACCAGCCATTGGTCAGTGATCCATATGATAACAGAATAATTCTCATACTTGCTAAATGCAGAGCCATTAGAAGATTCTGTTTCCCCCAAAACTTACAAATTGAACAAATCAGCAACAAACAAATTAAATGCAGAAAATTAGGAAGACCTAAGTGACCTGACACTCAGTGGTGTCTTCTCTCAGTTTCCTTTGTTTGGCTTTATCCAAAATTTCAGAGGCATGACAAAACCTTTGGTCTTTAAAAACAGCCCTACCTCGTGGCAGAAATCACTATGACATGGTAGAATGTGTAAAGTCACAGGCAATCCCTGAACTGCATGATTTTTATTATTGCTTGAGGTGGTTGCAATTATCCATTTACTGAAGAAATTGTAGGATTCAAGAATTAAAAAGAAAACCTACTTGCAGCTGTAACCTTTCCCAGACAAATATAACAAACAAATAAAAATACAGAAAGTGAAGATGCACGGGTGAGGAAAAGAGGAGCATCTTCCATTTTATCACGTTGCCTAGCATTTGCTACCGTGGGCCTGATGTTGCACCATACTCGCAAAAACTTGAAACAGGTGAATAACTTGATTTGTGGCAGCTGAAATTACTCACGTGCGTAAGTGTTTGCAAGATTGGGCCTTAAGAGAGCTAAACGCGGCTCCCGCGGGGCCCCGGCGGTCGTGCTCTGCATGTGGCCGCAGGGCAGCTCCCCGAGCCCATACAAGGCTCAGCTCCCCAGGGCCCAGCCCGCAGCCTGCTCTGGCTCTGCCCCCAACAGATGCTGCTCCGGGAAGCTTAGGTCTTGAACTTTGAATTTGATGTGGCAAAACCAAAATATTTTCAACACTATGGGGTTTTTTCATGGTGAATTGGGGAAAGTGATCTTTTTTGTACTTTTTTACATTTGTTTCTTTCTTTAATGTCTTACCCATACATTTATTTTTATTTTTTTTTGCACTTCGAAGACATGAGCTCCTCCCACTAAAACCCTCAGACATAGACTAACCGTTAACCATTATTTTCATTACGTATATCATTAGTATTGTGCTTCAAATTAACAAAACAAGCACATTTCACATTTACAACTCCATCCTGAACAAAATCTCATCATGTGCAAACGTTTATTTTATGTCATATACTATTTAGTGACATTAGCGTTTTTGCACACAGAAGAGATATTATATCATTGAGTATAGATTTTGCAGTTACACAGCTGGCATTTTTCAGTTCCTGTATATCTAAGTCATAGGCTCAGCTGATAAAATGAGACTATGCAGAAGGAAAGAAAATGAGATTCATGTTGTGGTGGTATTTGCTCTTTTGGAGTATACCTCCTAAGAGGCAAGTCATTGCTGCTTCCCTTAAAAGTGAAACATAAAGAATGTCTCATTGATAGTATCCATGGAGTCTGCTTTAGCACAGATGACAGATAAGCCTGAAAGTTATATCTGCAACCACTGTCTTGGAAAATATCTAGCTTTTTTTATCTTATCACAGTTCTAACGTACTTCTTGAAGGTAGGCATGGAAGGGACATTTTTTAAGCTACAGCTATTTTGTTGATGTCGGAATTCACAGAAATATAAGGTACAACAAAATTATTTTATTAGCTTTTTGCTCTAAATTATTATGAATCAATGGTATTTACTACTACATAATAGCTAACATACCTAGATGCTAGATCCTTTGATGGTTCATGCCCTTTGAGAATATCTCCTGTCAGCAACATTTCTTGCTTTGGATTGGAAAATATAATTCCATAATGGAGAAAAAAATATTTTTTATTTCTTCATTATAAACTATTTATAAAATTTTCATTATGAAATCTAAAGATTTATTCCTAGAATATTTTTCTTGGTTATAAAAAACCAATCAGTTCTAATAAAAATTAATGTTATGAATAGTCCCAGTTCTGTGGTGAGCCTTGTGCAGAAGCAGGGATCTTCAGTGAAAATGTTTTCTTGTTGCAGTGTGAACCTATTCATTATTTTATCAAACTATTTCCCTGAAGAAAATAAAGTCTTTTTCTGCCTGTGTTTTTAAATAATATGCACTGTCTATGAACTTCATCTTGTGTACAGTTTTAGCTATTTAAAAAAAAATTAGTCATAGTGATCTTCATGTATCACTCTGAATCACTGAATAAATGTATGCCCAAAATGCTCATCTTTCAAGCCATCAGTTCTACAAATATTCCTCAGTAACACTTGCAGACTAGTTGACTTTGAGTTAAGTTTGTAAATGAAATCTTTCGACCTTGCTCCTGCTCAGTAAATTGGGAAGAAAATGCACTTATGGAAAGACAAAATCTATAGAATAAGACAGGAAACACAATTCTCAGGAAAAGGGGGGAATGTTTCTCACCCTGGAAAAGCTCCGTATGTAGAAATCTTAATATGACTGAGGTACTTTTCCATATTCAAGGGCCAGAAGAAAATTTGTGAGTTTTGAAAATATAGGTTTGATATAATGATGAATTTTTAGAATGCATTTTGTTTTATACATAGCAGTTTTATTCACCAAGAAAGTTTATGTCTGTTCAAATGTGTTTTATTATTTTGGCAAACAATGGTTTGAGGAGTAGACAAGAGGTAAAGAGACCATGATACTACGGCCACTTACCATCTATGTGTCTGATTCCTCCTCAAGGGAATTTGTTTTCTTGGCTTTGTGTCCACTCCATTTTCTTTAGAAAAAAAAGAAGCAAATACTTCAGCTACTGTTCTCTTTAAAATGCTCATCTAAAGATTTCTAGGGAAAGTTCATCCTCCTCTCTTCCTTTCTTCCTTCACTGGTCCCATCCTAATTACTAGACTCCTACTAATTAAAGAGGAATAAAGCAACTCAGCCACATAAAAATATTTAAAGCACTTCACCCACATGTGAAGTGGGTGGGGTCCAGCCAGTATGATTAATGGATTGATGTAGTCAGGGCTAAGACACATGTGTATTCTAGAGATAATTCTCTTAATTTAAAACTGGCTTTTCTAGGATGACAGCCTACTTACTCAGTTATTTCTAATAATCTTCCACACTGTAGTTATGCTGTTAAACAGCAACGATATGCCAATTAAATTTCTGCAGACTATATGATCTGAACAGTCTACAGATCCTTAGCTTTTTCAAAGTAGGTCCGTGTATACAGATTTTGTTTGATCTCTGGTTCATGTCAACCTGGTTTTGAAACACACCATAACTAAAAAATGTTTCTTTATGATATGTTAGTTATCAAGAATGTGATCTATACTGATAGAGAAGGAAACAAGTTCATGCACTGATCTTTCTTCAAAAATGAAGTTTATTCTCCTTGCATTAAGGTAGAAAACATACCTTCCTCAAAGTTTGTATTTTTTCCCATACTTAGCTATTTTAACTTTTTATGATCATAAAGAACATTGCCTTAAGCCTTATGATTTTAAATTTAATAATTTGATGCTTGATAATATATTTACTGATGCAAGGTTAAGGGCAAAGCTGTGTGTCTTGTAACAAAGGGTTGTCTAGTCCCAGGGACAGCATTAGGATGGAGTTGCAGTGCAGGTAATACACAGCAGTTATGTACAAGTGTAGAAGTAGTACACATCCTTGCGGATGATGGAGGGGACATCCTGACTCCATATCACATACCAGGAAGTTTTTTGTGTTTTGCAGCACTCAGACTATATTGCTTTAGAAACCTAACATGACTTAGGCCTTTGAAAGGTGTGGGGAAACTGTACTGTAGTAGATGCAACAAGATGTAACACACAAGAATGATGCAAGTATCTAATATCAGGATGAGAGGAAATGGACACAAGGGGCACCAGGGGAGGTTTAGATTGGATATTCCTCACCGAAAGGGTTGTCAGGCATTGGAACAGGCTGCCCAGGGAAGCGGTGGAGCCACCATCCATGGGGGTATTTAAAAGACCAGTAAACATTGTTCTTAGGGTCATGGTTCAGTGGTGGACTTCACAGTGCTGGTTTAATGGTTGACTATTGCACAAGTCTTGAAGACATTTGAACAGAATATTTTTTCCAATTCAACCAAATTTCTCTCTCTGTAAACCCCAGCAGTATTGTATTTCTGGGCTGAAAATTATTGTGAAACAAGTGTAATTCAAAACTTGAAAGTAGCAAATGTCTTACATTCTGGAATGAAGTAACTTTTACAAATGTTTAGCTTCCAGTTGGGGCACTTGAGACAATTGTACCAGTTTCTGGCATGTTATCTTCTGAAAACAAACCTCAAAACAATAAAAAAAAAATTACATGAGAAGCAGCAGAATAGAAAGCCTGAGTGCACTAACATTCAAGAAATTGTCCATCACCAGATGAGTTTGTTCCAAGTAAATTGTGGACTCCAAATTGCACAGCAAATCAGGAGTAGGGACTGTAACACATGGAACACATTCTGAGAAACTTCCAAACTAAAAATTAAAAGCAATGACTGAAGCCTGGGGACTTCTCACCATCACAAAAACATTTGAGTACAAAATCCCACTATACATGCTGAAGATGGTTTACACAGACTCAGCTTATCCTCAAAGCAGCACAACTGCTTTGGTGACAGTGGAGAACCTGAGATATCAACATGTTGCAAAGAAAGAGAAAAACTTCTGTCACACAGAATTTTTGATAAAAATGGAAGAGGCAGCAAGGAACACAGTTGAAAAATGCAGTATGTCGACACTACCAAAAGAAACAGAGCTAGGTATGAAACACTTTTATAACAAGCTGACTACTGACAACGATACAGAAAGTAGGTGACAGCATTTCAAAGTCAAGACATTCTACATACTTGTTGATGTGTTTACAACATAGATGAAAGAGCAGTTTCAAGATTTCACAGAGAAATGCAGGCTGACACATTGACATTGATAAAGTTTTTAAAACATCTTCTCAAAACCATGGAGAAAACTTTGTAATTTGCATATTTAGTCCAGCTATTCACTTATCAGCCCTTTCATGTATTAATTCAGACCATATAGACTTCTTGGTAAATAATATATTTAAATAGAGAAAGAAAAAATGGAATGATCAGTGGACTCTGTCTACAGAGGAGCTCAGGGTGTCATGATGGTCCGACAGTTCTGTGTGTCTTCTGCTGGAAGATGGTGTATGTGTTTTCTGCTGGAATGTTTTTTGGAAAATTGAAAGCCCTGGCTTCCTATGTAATTCTAAGGAAAAATTACAAAGTTATAGAGTCTACATAGCACTACAGAGTATGGTAAGGTTCTCCTTTCTTATTTTACCAAACAGCATTCCAGTTATATAATTCACTAAAGATTCCTTCCCTTTTAGTGTAGTTATTTCAATCCACATCTCTCGCCCTGGGAGGGAAAGGTCTAATTACTCATTTTTTTGGTTTTGTGAGCCAGGCCTGTCTCAACTCAGAATAAAATCATTTAAAATGGTGTGGTATAATTAAACCTTATGTAGAAAAAGCACACATAGGCAAACATGACTGTATGACTCAGGAAAATCACCTGAGAATTGCGAGATGCCCCAAACTAAATAACTGCATTCCCCTTAGGCTATAAGAGAATAGTCATGACTACTCTTGTCCAAATATTTAATTCATGCCAAGGAACCCAACCAAATACCCACTATAAGCAAGCAAAGTATTTCTAGTGACATCAGTGATGTGTGGATTGCATTTGCAAGAAAAGCCAAAGGGTCAAATCACTATTTAAAAGTGGAAAATGTAACTTGTTCATTCTAATAACACTAAAACGCAGGAGTAGATTTTATATAGCTTTTAAAACTTAGTATGAAAGAAACTAAAGATTAAAAACTCGAGCCTTAACAGAAGGCTTCTGCAAATCATACTAACTTACAAAAAATAATAAAATGAGCCTAACCTAAACCGTTGCTGCAGCATCACTAAATGTCACAAAGTGTGGATTTCGAGTTTTTAGTAGCATTCATTACTTCTTTGTACTCGTTTAAGCTTCTCATTTTCCTGTAAAACAAGCTAGAATTGCAACATCTAGTCAAATGACTAACATTTGGTTTCATAAGCTGACTACAAAACAACTGATGTGACAAAAAATCATTTCTTTATGAAAAGTGTTATTTTCTTTCCTGAGAAGTTACTGATGAAATTGTCATGATATTGAGACAGTATTTCATTTAAACACCTATACAAAAAGAAATCCATCTCCTGTCTGATTGGTTTACCTTGTTTTTCTTTTGGCTTTACCTCTACAGAGCCAGAATGGTATGACCAAGGGGACCGTAAGAGTCTGCAACGCGAGCTTGTTCCCGTTAAAAGCCCTTGACTTTCACCGAGCCACCCCCACTTTGAGGCTTGTAGCTTTTCCTGTTCTCGCCACCGAGGCGTGACCTTTGTGTACATTCCCAGCCCGCGCACAGCCTGGCGCAGCGGAGGGATTTGAGGCACAAACATTTCCTTGGGCAATAGAAGTAGCAACAGCAGGAGTGCCGGGGAAAACAGAGTGTTAGGATAAATCTCCTCTTAAAAAAAAAATAAATCACAGCACAAGCTATTCCTCACAGCCACTATATACCTATGGGGAAGAATCTTAATCACCCATGCACAAGGTACAGAATATAGATCTACAGAATTCAGAATTAACTTAGATAAACGCATGGTATTCATTCAAAATGGTAGTAATTAAAAGGAGTATGAGCAAAAGCAATGCACTAAAGTGTTAAGAGAGAAGCCCATCAATCATGCAGTTTTAGAGCACGTATTTATCATGTTGGCAGTTAAAGCCAAGAGCTCTGCAAAGCAGCTCCAAACACTGCTTTTCAGATGCCAGAGGAGAGCAAAGAGACACAAAGCAGTTATTGTGATAGAGCTGACATCTATCACCACAAAAACAACTGTGCAATAAAGTATCAGACATCAGCAAAGTGGAGGAAGTTTACTCACAACAAAAAAAACCCCTACAAACAGCAGCAGCATAGGGAAGGGATCCAAGAGTGGCTGAGGGAAGGGCATCTGAATCCCAACTTTAGTAGCACTAGCCTTGCTTAGCTCCCAAAGAACAATCTGGCTACATTTACTTACAAGTATTTCAGGTTCAATAGAAAAAGGCATTAAAATGAGATTGTTTTAAGTATAGAATTTGTGGCGGGTTTATTTTATTTCTGTTATATTTTTGCATTACCTACATTTTTCATAGTTTTAATAATGAAAATTTCAGCAATGTTATTTGCTACTGTCATAAAAACAAGTCATCTTTCTCATGATGATTTATATAGCTAAACACGATGCAGCATGTATCTTAAGTCCTATATAATTGAAATTTGCACAAAATGGTATTTCTAGGTTATATTTTGACATACAAAGAACTGCTGACCATATGTTTGGAAAAGATTAAAAAGTACTATCCTCATTAAATTGGCAAGAGAGGCTTGCTACTTACCAAATTTCTCTTCATGTTCACAATATTTCATGTAACTGCTATTTTAAACATCAAAACCCACAAGAAATAGCTACAGAAATATTGGAAAAGAGAAAAATACCTTGACGCTAAACACGAAAGACAATGCTGCATTTCATTACTGTAATTGTTGCATTTAAGCAAGCTTCTAGGTTAGTAGTGTATCAGTTCTCAGGAAAAAGAAACAAAATATTTCAAACCATCTATTTCTCTGGTTTAAAATGAATTCCTTTCAAAGAAGGTATCAGTTAACACCACAGAGATATTTTTCCCCCCTTTGCAGTGCTCCATAGTTCTGAAACACTAGCTAGAAATAGGACTTCAAGGCAGTGGAGGAAAGAAAGCATAAGATGAGTTCAAGAGCTTTCTGTGATTCTGCACTCCTTGAATCATTAGTCGTTCTGAAACTCGAGAAGACTGGGTATTGTGTAAAATAGCTTGAGGAAACAGCTTCAGAACATTAAAATACAGTCCACAGGCAATTTTCTAAAGGAACCCTCCTTACCAGAGTTCTGTCTTCTTTTTAAATATTTTAAGCTCGATGCCTTAAGTGATATATGTATTACTTTCCTTTCAGTATAAAATTTCTCTTTGACAGACTACTTTGGTCTGAGGACCCCAGAACAACTGTCTGCTGGGGGCTCCAAACCTCTTCCTTCAGCCTGCTGGGACCCCAGCACACCTCCACCAGCCATGTGGAGCACATGCTGGGCACAAGCACAGCTTTCTTTGTATGTGTTACTTTCTTCTTCTGCATGTGGGTATGGAACACTTTCTCATGAACTGCGTTTCTCTGTTCCTGTGTTGGTGGCTCTTTGGACCAAAAGTGTGGTAGGTGTACACAAACACCAGACAGTATCACTGCTGCTCTGCATTAGTCAGTGAGCTGAGCGTTAATCCTACCTCTGTTACATTGATGCAAACAAGGAGTAAATACAGTCCCCTATAACGCTAAACTAAGATAAAGTATGCATAAATAAGAGTAGCTAAAGCCTGGCATTTTGGGCCAGGGAGTTGGTGGCTTTTAGGGATTTACATATTTTTTTTAATTGTTATTATAAACTGTAGAAGTTAGAGGTAAAGTTTCCTGTGGGTCATGAGTGAAGACAAAGACTGAAACAACACTTTATTGTGGGAGGAGTGCGCTTAGAAAGACTTGCCTCTTTAGTTTGGTTGTTTGAAAAATCCCCTGGTTTTTGGTTTGTGTTTTTTTGGTTTGTTTTGTTTTGTTTTTTAAATGAAAAACAAGAATAAAAGAGCTACGGTTTAAAAAAAAGAGTTCAAAACCATAAATACCTGTAGTTTCTTCTGGGTTTAGAGTAGTAAAGCTTTGTGTGCATGCATACACGCAGATAAGTGGGCACAGTTTTACTTGTGTGCAAAACGAGATATTAGATTAAAATAACTGTTCTCACATCAGGGACAACTTCAAAAATAATGTAAATGGTACAAGTGTAAAAGATGTGACAGGAAGGGTGTTTCAAACATAGTCATTTTTCCTACTTACTCATTCTGGGAGTGAATTCTTCTCTTGGTCAATTTTTTACACCACTGACACAAAACCACGGAAAACATGAAGACTAAAACTGAAAATTTAGGTTCAGTGGGTAGAATGTCCATAGAATTCAGTTTTGAAATGTGAATAAAATAGTATACTGTTCAAGCAATAGTGTACAATATCATGCTTTCCTAAAATGGTCTTTTAATTTGAAGAATTTAATCTTGCTAAAACAGAAGGCAGATAAGAAACAGGTGGATGTTTACTCATAGAAGATATGCAGAGAAGAAATTCAGCAGGATCTAAGACCATGCCTAGAAATAGCATAAGAGAAACATAAGAGAAAATCTAGTCTTGTGCACCAATTTAAATAAAAACCTGCATGTATATTGTTAGATCATATTGGAAGTGACATTGTGTTAAGAGGATTCATCCATTGAAGTTGTACTGATGTAAGCTCAGGCAGGGTTTGGCCCTACCACATATATTATACATGTGCTGCTCACTCTTTTGTTTTGCTCTGTTCTGACCTGTTGGCTGTCCCTGTTGGCTGTGATGCTGACTTCATCCTTGACCCTGGCTTTCTTCCACACCCCGTATCTCCTCTGGCTGAATATTACTGCTCTCATTGCTTTAGCCATCTGTTTTTCTACCATACTTTTATCTTCACTGAAGTCTCCCATTAAGAAATCTGATTATTTCAAGCTATCATTGAAGCTGTTTGCTTTTCCAGCTTGAAATGGTTGTATTTTGACCTTAACGCCTCTCAGTATAAGCACCCCGCAGAAATATTAAAATTAATCCACTTAAGGCCAATTTTCATGTAAAAATATGACTGTTTTCATCTTCAGCTATCCCTACCAGCTCTTCATTGATTTCAGGATCTGTTAAAAAATGTCTCTTCTTGTTTTTCTCCATGGATTTTCTCCAGACTACCTTTTCATCTAAAGGCTTGACTTTTGATTCCAACTCTCCTAAGGAAGTAACTTTTACCAGAGCTGACTGGGTACCAAATGCTATCAACTGTAACAGACAGTTTTGTTTGCATTGTATATATGCAAATGCAGCTAAAGTCAGCAGAGAATAAGGTTCCATTAGTCAGTGCTATACAAGAGTGCTCTGGGATAAAGAGACCATCTACGACACAGAATACCCTGAACTGTGTCCAAAGGGTGTATTTTGGATAAAAGCAAGAGGAAATTGAGTTTTCAGAGTTGAGAGGAATGGTTAGGACACCAAGCCTGTGGCTACAAGAATATTGAATACAATGGGGATGGTGATGGCATAACCTCTCATCCTTTCTTCTGGCATGAAAGGCAATGTTCATAGCAGAGGAGTCACACTACAGTTGCTGTATTTCTTTTCCCTTATAAATCTCTGAAGGGAGACACCCTGATAAGTTATATGCTTCCAGAACAGCTTCATCGTCCTTGCTAGTTACAAATGTGAAGACTTTTCAGCTTTCCTCTGCAACCCCAAACGAGCCCTGTGCCTGTGAGTTTTTTCCCCCCATTTAGCACCACTGTCACCATTCAGTTCTGTCCTTTGTTACAGTTTTACAGCATCATTTATAAAACTGCACCTGAGCTGTGTCTGCGATCTGAAAACAACTTTTCTCAATCCCTCCATCTCATCCTACCACTTTCCCATTTGTTTTCAAACTTTATAAAATAATACCTGTTTCTGAATGACTCCTGTTACTTTGCTTTCCTCATTCCCTTTGCAGGGATGCTAGTCAGAAATCCATTTTCAGTTAGGGGAAAGAACTGAAATATCTCCCTGTGTAACTCATGACTTAAATTAATTTTCAGTTGTCTTCTTAGTATTAGACATTTTAGAAATACCTCCTAGACAACAATATTTCCACTTTCACAGGTAAATATTTTGGGCTTGCTGCTTTCTTGAACAGTGACACAAATTTTGGCCCATTTAACTTACCATTTCCATATTTTGTAGCTATAACAGGAAGCAGTTTCCTAATGAGTTTGCATATTTCTGTAGCTGTATCATATGGTCCTATGGCTTGTATACCACAGAGTGAAGAACTAAAATAAAAATCAGAATATAGTCACCAAGTTATCCCTTCCACTTGGGCCCACCATGTAATGTACAGGAGACAATTCAAGCCTCCAGGTTCAGCATTTACTGAATTCTGTAGGTGAAACTATCTAACTGAAGAATACTATATGGACATTTTCTGAACACATCTGTACTTTTAATTTTTGCCTTACTAGAAAATTGCAAACACCCTACAACTTTACTTTATAGATGATATACAAGCTGACTTTTTCAGCTGTGGGAGTTCAAACATACTAGAACTACTGTGTACTTCAAGAATTTTTTTTCAATTTCTTTTTTGTTTGGTTTGTGGGGTTTTTTTTGTAAATAAAGCTTCATTAAAATGTCATATGAGTTATGATTTAAATCTATTTTCAAAAAGAATTTTTTTGGCACAGCAAATGTCTGTAGACTTAAAAATTTGTTATTCTTGGATACAATGCTGTCACAGTTATCCCAGGAAAACAGACATTTATTCTTGTTTTTACTCACTGCTTTGACTCTGCTTATTGTCAATAATTGTGAATATTGTAATAGACATCACATGCATACTGTTAAAGGAATAATTGCATTCTGCTGTTGTCTGTAAGTTTTAGCTTGTATTCAACATGCAGAATATTAAAGAGTCTCCAGAAAAAAAAAAAAGCTTACTGTATTGTCTTTTTTAAATAAATTAAACTCCAGAAATTAAATTTACAGTGCTACAGTATTGATTTGTGCCTCCCTGCTGCACATATGAAGAAGCTGATGCCTTGTCAAAGCAGAGCATTGGGGCATGCCTGTTCTGCCCAAATCCATCAGGAGGTTGCAGATCTGGCTGTCCCAAACCAGGGTTCAGAGCTGGGGCTCAGCACCACAGGCAGCCTCTTCCACAGCCTAGGCAGAAGTGAGTTCACACAGGGTTAGTCTGACTATGATCTGTACCTGAAGGGAGTATTAACTGATGGTCACATAAATGATGATTTAAAGGCCAGGCAGTTTCAGGCTATGGCTTGTACTGTCATACACACAGTTAACCCTCAGTCTGCAGACCAGCCCCTCTGCCCAGAGAAGGCACAGCATTTTCCCTACCTGCTTCTCCCTGACATTTCTTATAGTTTTCCTTAGGCATCTTTTCTTTATTCAAAATTATTTCAGTGTGTATGATTAAAAAAAGATATCAAACTGCTCTGCTCCTTTCATAGGCAGTTCTTGGAACTTAGTGATGAGGATGGCTTTAGTCCATTTTCCAGAAATGCCTCTGCCAAGGAGAAATGCATAAAGAAAAGAGTATTTCATCTGGATAACCCAATGTTTCCATTAAAATCATATAATATCTAATTATGTACTCCATAAATCTTCATATTTTGTGATGAAGCTCATAATAACAAAGTCTGATAAATAGATTCTCTCTCCTGGCCACTACCAATTGAGTAGAAAAAAATACTTATTTATGAAGCTTTATTAATAAAATCTGAATAATTCAAACAGCTTCTTCAGTGAAGAAACAGCAGTAGAGTATATTCTTATTTGCATATAAATGAAATGATGCTTAGTGTCAGAGTGAAGAATTAAATAATACGAATTTTTACAGTGCAGTCCTGACAGCCTCATAAATATTATGGTCATAAGTTGCAGTTTCCTAAAAATCTCATTTTATCTTTTATTACAAAAATATGACCAAAGGGCCAAGTCCTGCTCATTTTGCATATGTGAGTATTCCCAATGACAACACAATTATTCTGTAAGTGAGGTTACCAGATTCAGCCTCATGTCAGCTAGTGGAGCAAACACACAATGTTATCTACATATCTATTAGGAGATCAGAATCTCTTATTTAACCGTGAGAAAAACCTTGTGTGTTGGTAAACTATAGAGAACAAAGAAAACTAGCTCTACATTGAAAGAGACAATATACAACATGAGGAAAGGAAAAGCACACAGCTAATGCACATAAGATGCCAGTTTTGCCAATTACTCAGGTACCAGTTTGGCCAGGCCCAATACTCCTGTTTAGGCTGTAAGCAATCACAAAAGCTGCAGCAAATACAAGAACACTTAAATGACTTTAAATGGATTTTTGCTTCTGAGGAAAGCTTTGATTTTGTGTTCTTCTAAAGGTTAAAAAAGCCTCTGAAGCAGAAGCCCAGAGCAGCTATAGAGAGAGCTGAGCTGGATGAAGTGCATTCTCCTAGAGGTCAAATAACAGTGAAGGCCACAGACACTATGTAAGAAACTTTTCCAAGAGATGTTGTTCAGTCTCAGCATCTGGGACAAGAAGTGTGTGCCCTCATCTCCCCATAACCTGTCAGTGGTATTTTTCCAGACACAGTGCTGTGCAAATGAGACAGGATAGCCAAACACAGGTGAGGCATACATGGAAAGGAAAGCTAAATCTGGAGTGGTTGGAGGAAAAAAATTATAGAGAGAGGCTTTGGAAAGTTTATAAAGTATAGAATTTTATTTATAAAGTCTAAAGAAGAGAGACTATAGGAGTATGTAGTCTGATCTCCTATAAATTATATGCAACTGTTATTTAACCCTGAACTAAGCCTGCTGCACTCCAACACAACATAGCCTGTGTTTGACAAGCCTGCGTTTTCCAGGGGGACATGGAGTCTCAATCTGAAGACATCAAGAGCCAAGGAATCAATCACAGCCCTTAATTATTGCAAAGAATATTTATTGTCAGTGGTACTGAACTAGGTACAGAAGTCTACACTATTTTATTTTGCTTGATTGCAGCTACTGCATATTCCTTCTTCTTCTTTAACCCTGGTTGGTGCAAGTGGCCCTTATATTCAGTACTTTTCCTGTGCGTATTAGTATATATTGTTATCAACTCACCTTTAAATCTTTTTGATTCAATGGATAGCTTAAAATTTTTAGTTCTTCAATTATATGGCATTTTCTCTGACCTTGGATGACTCCATAGCTCTTCTCTATACTCACTTCATTTTTTTTCAGTATCCATCTTGCAATGTGAGCACCAGAACTGGATCAACAACCATCAGCACTTTGCACATACAGGTAAATCTGTCACCATTAACAGCTGTGCTCTGTCTGTAAGTCAAAGCTTGCACAAACTATTTCTTCTAAAGCAAACTCATCAGCTTGATTAGCTTATCCTTTTTAAACTTTTCCATTGTGTAGGAGAGACTAAATTCCTTATTAGGTGTATATCAGTAGATTTTATTAAAACATATGTTGTTTGAATGAGACCCAGTTTATAAAAGGTCGATAATTTGTCTGCATCTTTGCCTGAAGTAATTTTTATATCTATTTTTAAGTGCCTTTAAATAGACTGTAGAGGCTGCTATATTGTGGTATGTTTTCTGACACCACAATAATTCTTGATATTTCAGATATAACTGATTAGAAAATTCTGGCAGACACATCCAAGTGCATTATTCTAGGGCTGTGCTCATTTGCATGTGAAAGCAAAGCTGGTGATCTCAGCTTTCCTGGATAAGGAATAGAAATGGAAAATGAAAAACAGAAAAAAAGGACTTTAGTCCCATAGTTTCCAAATCAATCTCTTCATGTTAGTGCAAGAGTTCTGAATGATTGAATTTGACAGTATTCCTAAAGGGCATAACAGCATGAAGAGATTTGTCTCAACCTGGTGCCAAAGCGAGCAAAATTTTACCATAGAATCATATTGCTAAGAGAAAGAGTAATTAAAAGTTGGAAAGCTTGTGGCATTCAGGCTAATGAAAACTGAATAGCACGTTTAACAGTCACTAAAATTGATTTTTGTATATATGTGTATATGTATATATATTTAATACCGCCAGGGCGCAACAACTGCTTGTATTTGCTCATTTCTAAGTAGTTTCTGGTTTCTAATTCTAGTTTCTAATTTATGAACAGATGTTCTTGGCAGCAAAGGATGTTAAGGATCTCCTACCTCTGTGCTGGATACGTTCATCAGTTACCTTCCTAGATCTTGCTTATGAGGTTTTCAAGGCTGGAGTACAGCACAAACACGGGGAAACTTCTAGTTACTTGACCTAGGAAGAGGTTAATAGATGTGCTGTGGTGTCAGCATGAATTCTTTTAGGCCTGTCAGCAGATATAAAAAGTTCAAATCAGCTGCAGATTCTGGCAGCAGTGGATTCAATCACACAGCAACATTTGGATCCTTTCTTGGTGACCTCCCAGAGGTGGGCTTTGGTGATTGCTTGTCAGCCATAAGGAATGTTCTGCATTGGCCTGGCTTGTCATTTGACTTCCCATCCCTCAGATCTAGCCTAGAGATGAAGTCACAAGAGAAGACAGTACAGCAGTTTGGCTCACAGAACATTAGACATGCTGCTTTGTTTGTCATATTCTGTTGATGCAATTTCTTCTCTTTCCTTCTGAGAAGTTCCTACCGTGGAGCATAGTTAGATGTGGAGACTCAGTGTTGAATGATAACATGAGCATTCTCTGGCCCAAGAGTGAAGAAGGAGTTTCTGTTTATCCAAGTCAAGGGGAAAGAAGGAGTGTCTCATGCTGTAGCAAAGGCACAGGAGTTGTGCAGAAGCAAATCAGAAGCTGTGTCTTTATATATTCTACATTCATTTGAAATAAAGCAAAAATAAGCGAGAGATACTTAAGCAAGTACTGAGGAAATACAGTGGAAACATTACACATAGTGTCTCACTCACCCATGAAGAGGTACATGGAGAAAGACATTAATGAAGAAGTGACTTTTGAGAAGTTATTCATATGAAGAGAGTCATAACGAATTTGACTGAACTGCCTCCTCATAAGAGAGGCAAGAAGGTAGAAAGTCTTTTATAAGGCAAAAATGAAAGCAAGCATCAAGGCTGACATTTCTGGGAGACTAAAAGAAGTAGAACAATAAAATAAGAGACAATGTTAGATTATACTACAAGGCAAATTATGTGAGAACAAATAAATGTAAATTTGACATGATGAAGAACCAGAATCAGTGGAAGGATAGCATGAGACAGCACACGTGTTTGGATCAGTAAGGAGGGAGGAAATGGAGACAAAAAAGTGATCAAGATTGATAAATGACCTGGTCTAAATGAAAATAATTTTAGGTGTTGGAACCAAGATAAAGTGAGATATTGCAGGGAAGGAAAGCACAGCTAGACAGGCTCTGAATCAGATTACTTGCTGTGAACAAATGCGACTTAAGTGATAGAAGTTAGTATGGATATGACTGACAGAGAAATGCCAATAATGGGAGCTGTACAGAAACGGTGGTGATTTGGTATTCTACATGACAACAACTCCAAAGCCAGGGAGGCCAAGGAAATTGGCTGAAATTCTCACCTGGCCAGGAGGCAACAGAGCTAAATGTGCAACCTGTAAATCATAATCTATTTTGCAACCTATTAACTAGAAAATATAATTCCTGGTCCAATAGTATTCAGAAACACTGTAGGTAAGATTGTCCCAGAAGGTTAATTTAGAATGATGGTGTTTGTCATTAGCACTAGGACTACCCTGCTCTCATGAATGCTTATGCTGCCTTTCAAACTACACAAAGATTACATGGATAAAAGAAAGAAGAAGAATTTGATCTACATTATTTTGTCAATATCCCTTATTCATTCATGTTTGTTATAATCTGCTCTTAAATACTGTCACCCTTAACAGAAATTATTGTGCTAGCAGAGTTAACTTTGCCAAATCTCAAGCTGCTGCACTGGCTTGTTTGAGTCCTAAACAGAAAGTACAAATTGAAAAACAGCTGGGAAAAAAACCCCCGTCACATCAAACCAAACCCCCCAAAACCACCAAAGCAGCTCAGCAACTCCTTTCTGCACACCCCTAACTGTGCAATAAGAGACACAATTTAGCAAAAGTGGTGGAACCTATTTCTGCTTTTAATGATCTTTAAACCCAAGGACAACCTGTTATGCGGTAAAGCCGTATTGGATGTTGCCTTAGGAACTTTGGTCAGCCCCAGGTTTGGTTATTTACCACGGGCTGCAGTTACAGATCTCTAGCTGAAGTGTGCAATACACCGGAGAATTTTTGGTTCACATTCTAGCCAACAAGAGACCTATGCATTAACAGATGCAGGGGAGCTACTCTTTTACAAGAGTAGTGTTATTTTACCTTAAAAAAATTATCAAAATGGAAAAGTGTTAGATTCTATTTAAAGACATGCGACTGCATTCGTTTGAGTAAAATCCAACTACTTCAAGTATCAGCAAAATATTGTTCCAATAAATAGCTAAGATGCAAACTTAAGTTTGTATTCAGTGCGATCCTTTTTGTTGTGTAAATCAGGCACCAAGGCAAAGCTGCCAGCCAAGCTGTGCCCTCGTTATCATAGTGTAAGAGGGCTCTGGGCTGTTTGAGTTCATAGCGGAGCTAATGAGGACAACATCTCATTTGGGACCGTCGCTGTCCCGCAACCACCACAAGCGCACAGGCAGGCCTGAGGGCCGAGCGCGGCTCTCGGGCTCCCGGCCGCAACGTCGGCGCGCCCCGACACAGGCCGCCTCCCGCCCCGGGCCCGCCCACCGCCCGCCTCCCGCCCAATCACAGCGCGCCTTTGCCCGCGCGGCGCCGCCATTGGCCGGGGACACGGCTTCCGCCGCGGGCCGGGATTGGCGGCGGCGCGCGGGCGGCGAAAGGCGG